>CM067369.1:36361551-36454051 GCA_034401795.1 Chaetoderma sp. LZ-2023a
TAAAGATCAAGTTAAGGAGTTAGAAATATTTGACAGATACATGCCTCCACCTACGTACTGGAAGGAAGTAATAGAACAGCAATTGTGGGGCAATAGTAATATATGTTATAGCAATGCAGTACTTTATCTACCGCCCTTTGCAAAATATGGCATTCAACATTTATCTGATATGATACACCCTCAAACACGTAGATGGATTTCAATGCAAGAAGTAGCTAGAAAAACGCATATGAGGCATATAGATGTCCAGCGGTTGCTAAATAAAATAAAACATGCTGTACCAATTGAATGGTTTCGTCTGCCAAATGTAGATAATAATAGTTTGACTCCACAACCTGCATTAGTTCTTGATGATGAGATGTTAAAATAAAGATGAGATCCAAGAAATGGTACCACATTATGAGACGAAAACAAGTAACACCTCCCATAGCAATTAGGAGATGGGATGACTCAAGCTATAAACCATCCAGTTGGAAAAATGTATGGAAAATCTTACATTCTCCATACATACCAAATATGGCTCGTGATTTATTGTGGCAATTACTACATCGACGGCTATGGGTGGGACACTTGACATACAAGTGCAATATTACGACTTCTGATAGGTGTTACTTATGTCAAACAGACGAGGAAACAATCGAGCATTTATTTGCAGAATGTCCAATATCATCACAATTTTGGGACTATATCAGCCACATCTTGGCACAATTTGGAGCGAAGCCCATTGTTCTAGAAACGCATGTAGTCTTATTTAGAGAATCTGGATCAAGCGGTGTAAATATTATAAAGTCTGAAAGGACTATTTTAATAACAATGCTAACCATAGGTGTTTGGGCCATTTGGAAACATCGGTGTGCACAGACGAAAAATCCATCTATAGGCAATCACAATAGTGAAATAAAGGCAATATTTCGTTCATTGCTGCTGAATCATATTCCTTGCGAGTATTTTAGATTAAAGCAGCATGGTAAAGAAAAAGTATTCAAGGACATATGGTGCAAAACAAACATAGTTTCAATAGAGGTGGGAATTGTAAAAATAAATGAGCCTGCACTAGCTTAAATCATTTAATTACTACAGCTGATTTATCTGTGTCTTTTAATTAATCTGTGTCCTGTAATTCATTTTAGTCTGCACTTTGATATTGTTATGTTTAATAATTCATGTTAACAAATAAACAGACTGGGGTAATATAATAATCAATTGATAAAGTAAGTTGCCATTGAATTATAAAATCGTCCCGGGTAATTTTAGAAACTTGCACAGGGTTTTATAGGGCTATTTGTTCCCGGGTAATTTACAAAACCTTACAACAAGGTAAATCAAAAATGTAAACAAGAGCGCCATCTATTTCCATCTATTTTTATGTAATTTTCCTGCTGACTATATGTTATGATACCCAAATGCTACTACGCCCGCTGATCTTTAAAGAATCAGCCCACTGGCGTCAATGATTGACTTATTTGTCATTGATTGACGAGTCACTTTTCATTTGTTGAATGGTTGCACTCGCCACACGGGCCTACTACCACACATGGATTGAATGGTAATTTACAAAACCTTACAATAAAGTAATTCGAAAATGTAAACAAGAGCGCCATCTATTTTTCTGCAATTTTTCTGCCGACTATATGTATTATACTACCCAAATGCTACTACGCCCGCTGATCTTTAAAGAATCAGGCCACTGGCGTCAATGATTGACTTATTTATCATTGATTGACGAGGCACTTTTCATTTGTTGGATAGTTGCACTCGCCACACGGGTCTACTACTACACCTGGGTTGAATAGTAATGCCTTTGTTAAGTTTTGTTTTGCTATCGGATCTTTATCAGCCTATTGTTTTGTATCTATGCTATTTAAGCCATATGTATTTATAGATTGTATTAATGCTCATTATTTATCTTTTGTTTTGGTGTAATATTAATCAGGCTTACTAGTTCACCAGGTTTTTTTCTGGGGGTTTGCAAGCCTTTTTAAAGGAGTTCCTCCGTGAAGTTTGTTCGACTGCGTCAGCGTCGTATTTTCAACAACAAAAAAGTAGTAGTAGTAGTTGTAGTAGTAGTAGTAGTAGTAGTAGTAGTAGTAGTAGTAGTAGTAGTAGTAGTAGTAGTAGTAGTAGTAGTAGTAGTAGTAGTAGTAGTAGTAGTAGTAGTAGTAGTAGTAGTAGTAGTAGTAGTAGTAGTAGTAGTAAGAGTGTTTTCATATTGAATGTAAATTGCCTGCCTGTTTTGTGGTACATTTAGATGAGCCATTTTGCAATTGTAAGCATGATATTGGATAATATATTGGAATGGCATGTGTACTCATACGAGTTATCTCTTATTGCTAAATATGCATGCATTATCTTTATCTTCTGACCTTTTATTGATATCGTCATTATATGTAGTTGCTTGGTTTGAGGAGTGGTTTGCATGATCAGCATGTTCGGTCACGTGACCTGTGACCATCAACAGCGTGAGAATAAGTGTACTTGGCAAAAGTTCAGCAGATCGTTATGGAAGGCACATCTATTCAGGTTTGAAAAATGAAATTTGATGATTGTCGACACAGATACAATCATTTATTGCTTCATATAGTCTATAATCTATAGAAGTACTATCCTTTCCACATCCTTACCGAGAGGTTAGACAATTAGACAAGTTTACGTAGCTTGCATTATTTAAGCATATAGAAGCCTGGTAAGATAGTAATGGAAGGATCCGATGTTTTCCTCAATTATCTAAAGTCATAACCAACTATGTCACTATTTGGCTGCCCTCACAAATCACAATCATATACAATGTCACATAGAGCCGTCATGGAAATCAAGAATCCCACCACTAGTGTACACATTGTATGGTTTTGGTAAATCTATAATTTACTAAACATCTGGTTGAATATTTTGAAAATAATTGTATTAGGATCTGTTGCTAGTCTGTTGCTACGATGGGCAGCAACACAACCCCAGTCAAATTCGTAATAAAACAGTTTACCTGCATAGTCATATTGAAATTTAGATTGTGCGATTCGGGTTTCAAAGTTTCAAATAGATTCAAAGATGAGTAAAAATTGGACGGAGTTTAGCTAGAAATTAGCGGAGCATAATGAGAAATGATCCCTTTATTATTTGCATCCTTAAAATGGATAATGGACCTTTCCATTTTAGCTATGCCCCGCCCATCACTAGCTAGGCTCCACCCACACCTCGCCATGTTGGGATTGATCGATCCCCAAATGTCCTAACTATCAATTTCCTGAAAACTATACAGGGAAGCTGTTGAATATTTTGTAACTATTTTGACTGGGTGCGATTGCTGCCTATGGCAGCAACAGCGCCCAGTCAAATTAGTTTCAAAATATTCAACAAAATGTTTATTAAATAGTAAAAGCAAACAATTTGTACAACAACGCATAGACCGTCTTCAAATATGCGTTCGTGATGTACTTATCGACGTCATTCATGACGTCATTCATTATGATGTCATCGTACACATCACGCAGTTCATTATGACGTCATATGATGGGTGGGTACTCTGGAAAGGTGGATTATATACTAGACAGAGACTAATACTCTGCTGAAACTGGTAGATGGTAGGAAATGTGCGACAGCTTGAAAAACAGTATTCCTCCTAGCAACACTGTCTTACAAGTCCACCATATGGGACACAAGTAATTAGTTACAATAGACAGGTTGTCTCTTACTACAAGTCTTATTATATGATAACTTTGCATCCAAAGTGCTGTGGTTCATTAAGCCGTGTGGTGTTTCGACCATCTTTCAACCATCAATTGGCTAAAAAGGTCAGGTGGTCTTTAGCAGTTTGGACAGTCCATGTATTTCGCTTTCAGGGTAATTATATAGTCAATTTGTTAAATATCTTGAAAATAAATGTACTCTTTTGCTGTTTCTGCTTTGGCTGTTTGGACAAAACACATATGTCAAATGTGAACGAATGTGTAAGGAATAATGATGACTAAACTTTAAAGTAATGTGAAGCATCGTTTGCATGAACAGTTAAGAGGCAAATCACCACTATGTCAAACATGGCATAGACCATCATCTGGTATAGCACAATGGTCTTGTTTGAAACTAATATTACTAGAACCTGTTGCTGTCATAGGCAGTTACCATTCCAAGGCAAATTAGTTTCAAAATATTCAACATTACATTATAACTAATTTGGCATTTCTGGTCTGTTAGGATTGTAAACTAAAACAGTGTTGTCAGTCAACAATAAAAGGTGAGGCCATAAATGCACATTTGTAATGAAATAAAACCCAAATCCTACACCTCCGAGTCCATTATTATGGGGGGGGGGGGAGGGGGGGGGCAAGCTGGTGCTTGTCACCCTATTGTTTTCATTCTGTTTGTTATGGGTTTTTAAATTATTCCGTGCTTTTTTTGTTCGCTAATAGCGCGAAGACAAAAATGCCGATGAAATTCAAGCTTGGCATGGCAAGAGGGCCTTATTAGAGCAAACCTTTTTAGAGCAAACTGATTTTCTAGAACGGTTGGTGGCCATCTTGGATTTCCGGAAAATATCCCGCATTTTAAAAAGTCTTCTCCAGAACCACTAAACGGAATGAGCTGAAATTTGGTCAGAAGCAGCGGAGAGTGGCTCGCTCTCAAGTTTGATCAAGAGAAGTTAAGAGCTTGAAAAACATGGATTTCCGTATGGCCAATCAGCATCAAGCTTTCTGGCGACCATGTTGAATTTTTTATTTAATGGATTTTGATGCCCAAATTGGGCCTATATATGTTTGTCGGGTCGAGAAATCGAAATCTGGCATTTTCGAATTTGGTCGATCGACGGTTTGGCTGCCATCTTGGATTCGTTTCCCGCCAAATTCCCCATGGTAAAGCAATTGGAAATTTAAAATGCCTTCTCCTCGGAAACCACTGGGTGGATTTCAATTATATTTTGCAGGAAGCATCGTTAGGTAATAGAGATCTGATTTTGTTCAAACAACGCTGGTCGGCCTATTAAGCTGGTGGTCATTTTTGGATTTTGTAGTATTTCGGGAAACGTTTTTAAAAATCTTCGCCTCCGAAACCACTTGGCGGATTGATTCAAAACTCATGAAAGATCATCTAGAGCATCGGCTGAACCAAGTTTGTTCAAGGAAATTTGATTGGCCGAAAACTTGGGTGGCCATCTTGAATGACCTAGTTTTCGTGAAAACGACTTCTTCTCCAGAACCGCTAAACGGATTGGGCCGAAATTTGACTGGTATGATTAGGGACTGAGGGGCATTAAAGTTTGTTCAGGAGAAATCGATACGTCAAAAAACATGGTCGCCATCGACCAATCAATATTCAGCATGATTGGCGGCCATTTTGAATTTTTTTATTTGTTGAAATTTGAAGCCGTAATTAGTTTTATATACGTGTGATTGGGTCTTCTGATTCCAAATTTGCCATTTTCAATATTGTTGGACGAACGGTTTGGCGGCCATCTTGGATCTTTTCCCGCCAAATTCCCCTATAGTAAAGCAATTGGAAATTTTAAATTCCTTTTCCTCGGAAACCACGGGGTGGATTTCAATTATATTGTGCAGGAAGCATCGTTAGGTAATAGAGACCTGATTTTGTTCAAACAACGCTGGTGGGCCTATTAGGCCGGCGGCCATTTTGGATTTTGTAGTTTTTCGGGAAACGTTTTTTAAAATCTTCTCTGAAACCACTTGGCTGATTGATTCAAAATCCATGAAATATCATCTAGGGCATCCGCTGAACCAAATTGGTTCAAGGGTATTTGATTGGCTGAAAACCTGGGTGGCCATCTTGAATGACCTAGTTTTCGTGAAAAAGACTTCTCCTCCAGAACCGCTGAACGGATCGGGCCGAAATTTGGCTGATATGATTAGGGACTAGGCCCATTACAGTTTATTCAAGAAAAATTGAGACTTCAAAGAACATGGCCGTCATCGACCAATCAAAATTCAGCATGATTGGCGGCCATTTTGAATTTTTTATTTGTTGAAATTTGAAGCCGAAATTGGTTTTACATAGGTTTTTGGGTCTTCTGATTCCAAATTTGCCATTTTCAATACTGTGGGACGAACGGGTTGGTGGCCATATTGGATCGTTTTCCCACCAAAATTGCCAATACTAAAGCAATTGGAGAATTGAATTGTCTTCTCAAGAAGAACTGGGCCGATTTCATTTATATTATTCTTACTGCCATTGCTGACATACGATTGTTTGTTTTTCAAAACCACATTCAATGATGGGTAGACTGGGCGGATAAAGAAGATTCCTACTGTAACCTCACATGATTCAATAACATTGACAGCATTAATCCAACGTGATCAAATCTAAGAGGCTATTTAGGCTCTAAGCCACCTATAAGAGCTGGCTCAGATAAGGTTCTCGTCTTAGCGACCGGGATGCTAGCCACTTGCCCCCCCCCCCCCCGATGCATCGCCGCTTGCGGCTATATTTATTATTATTATTATTATTATTATTATTATTATTATTATTATTAATGTGAATTTGTTTGAAATATGCATTATCTTACAATGTGAATTATGATATCTTTCTCCTGCTATCATGTTCGACAAAAACAATTGTAAGCATGTCACAAGCCGCTGATTTGCATGCGCATGAGCAGGTTTTATTTGTAAATGCATGGCAGCTTTAATGACTCTAATCACTAAGCAAATACTAACTAAAAGTGTACACTTAATTTTATAATAAAAGATTTGTATAATATATATATTGATTCAATTGAGACACGGCTCACTGGCATGAACACGATGTAATCGGGGACATATGAGGAATTTCGCTAGTTCTGAGCCAGGTTTCGTTTAACTAATTCCCATCTTTATCTGTTCATCACATCTTAAGTGAAACATTGGGATTTTAAAACCAATCAATTGATCAAGTAGCCAACGACATAAAGGGTATTGGTGCTACAGATACAGCACATTGTGATTGTAATACTGAAGAATTTAGACGCCATACCAGAACTGGCCACTCTGGCATCCACAGTGTCAAGAGATATGGCCCAGCCTGAAATCATGCAAACCAATGCATTAGTGTCCGGTCGATGACCTCAGACAGGCTACTAGAAGCATGTCTGTAATGTGACAGAAGATATAGCAATATAGTAGTTTGGCTTATCTCTGTCTCGCATAATATGTTAACAGTGTCATGTGTTTCAGAGCTTAGTAAATAGTAACACGAATAATCAATGCAAGTGCAATCCTGGTAAGCTAAGCTGCATATCACCCAACACATAAGAGATTATTTGCGTTACTCATATGTTGATTAAAGATATGAATCATCAAGTTAGTTATTTTGTTCCGATAGAATAAATTGAATGGAGCGAATGTTGAACCAGCCTTATACCCGAGCGATCTTATAAAGTACAATCGCTGTGATCAAAAAGGGTGTGGGGGAGGGCGGTGCGCACAAGAGCCACCCGATCGTATGACCTGGGCCGAGCTACGATCCGAGATGGGGGACAGAGAGATAAGCAAAACGTGAATGAGGTTGAGAACAAATACTGGTCTGTTATATTGTTATGAATTAGAATGTAGGATGTTCACTAAGACTGGCATAAGATGTATTACACAATAATAACTTTGGAGAGGTTATACAAAGAGGAAGGTAGTGGCCAGTTGGAGAGGTTATATACAGAGGAATGTAGTGGCCAATAACGACGCAGTGAGGACCAATACCCACCTATTATATTGTGACGAATTAGAACATAGAATGTTGACTAATACTGACATAAGATGTATTACACGATAATAATAATGGAGAGTTTATACAACGAAGGTGATGGCCACTAAAGACGCCATAATAACATTGGAGAAGTATACAAGGAAGACAGAAAAGGCTGCTCAGCTCGATAGCCAGAATCTAGACATTGGCGAAGCCAAAACTATGCTCATTAAGCAGCCCATGAAATTGTTCAATAGGGAAGAGGCATTAGGTGATAGGAACACTGAGATGAGCAATTCACTTTCACTATAAAGTGGTAAAAATGGGAGTAACTACATGAGATTCGTAATCCATAATATGTTTACGCTGGACGTAAACATTGATATATGGGAAATGTGGTGGGTTATAGGCACCTTAGCTACCCAGGCTTCTAGATACACCATTTTAGCCGTCTCTTATACTTGTTGCTAACACAGCCTCAATGATTTACGGTTCTGTAAAGACCTGGTGTGTCAAAGACTGCTGTCGGCCGAGGTGTAAAACCCGCCAGCCAATAGCATCCATCGACATGGCACACAATCGACTTCCTTTTCCTGAAAATATGATGTCAATTAAAAAATTTACATTTTAAACTCATCAACCTTTTTATGGAAAGTGGTGGGCATTTACAGTTCCTGTAAGGAGGCAGATAGCTTCCTGGCTGGTCTACGAAATGAAGTCTCAGTAACCATCTATGCGTTATCCAGCATGATTTTGAGGTGTAAGCATCCTAGTTAGTTCACGGGAGTAGTAAAGCTAGACCTGCCGCAAATGTACGTGTAGAGAGTAAATTTGCTCTTTGCAAGTGCATTTGCCGCTGGTGTACCTTTACCACCCAGGCATACCTACAGCAATAAATATCTCAGATATTTTTCACGATGCGATCAGTATATGGCAACTTTATATAATAACAGTACTTATTGAAGGTAACACAGCCATAATACGAACAGATCACAGTTAGTTGTGGGCTTAGATAAGTAATTGCCATGCACATGCTTGTGTATTCTGTCTAATGTCCCACGTACATCAGTGTTAACAAGAATAAACATTGAACTAGCTTTTATCATTTATCGCATGTCTATTAGTTATGTGCAATACCAGTTGCTTTTTGCATGTGATTTATCATTTACCAGCATATATATGCATGACTTTCATAATTGTAAATTTCTTGTCTACAGTCGACGAGCAATTCCTGTTACTGATTAATGTTAGCATTTAGCACTCAAGCTGGCCGTAAAACAGCTTCTGCTGTGCTCTTGTGAAATGTCTATTTGCCGACCAAGAGAAGACTGGTTTTTTTAATTTAACACAAGAGCCAGTTATTCCAGAAAAAAATTCTTCTCGGTCTGTAAATGGATATGTTCTATGAGAAAACTGAATGAGCAGATTTGAGGGTTAGAGTTAAAATCCGCCCTCTAGCATAATAAACACATCTAGATATCGTGATTAAATTGTAACACTGACGTTAGCTAACCACAAGCCATCTTATTATTGCGTTATGAGACATGACTTTGAATATGATCATATACCAATCTTGTCTTTGTATACGATCAATAACATTTGTGGATGGAGAGGTAGATTTCAATGACTCCCAAAATCGATTTCCTATGACAATATCCTGACATGGATTAAGTATCCATGTGTATTTAGTGATCGACGGATCATCTAATCTCTTACTATGGTAGAAAATAAATTAATTTAACATGTGGGTTTCAGCAAAAACTGTTTACCCGTTTGAATAATAATGTTTTTATTTTCTGTGAGAATTATGTACGCAATATGCAATAAATGATAACGTCACCCAGAACTTATAAAGGTCTTGATATGTTTGCGAGTATCTATATGGTGAACAACCTGAGTTTCTATGTATTTCTTTGTCCATAAACTGGCAAACGTCTGCGTGCACGAAGGCATCATATCACGATATTGATTCTGTGGCAATATAACATATCTTATTACTAGTCCATGGGGTGGATGCGCTCACCTTTCACCCCGCTTTACGAATATTTTCTACAAGCGTTTGGTGTCCTCTTTAAGATTATGTAGCTCATTGTGTGAATGCTGCTGTCTTACCAAGACGCCTCACCCTATGCAATATGATGACAGTGAAGGCGCAATAGCAGCAATACAATGCGTATATGCAGCACGATAGCCTTTCGACCTTGGTTCCATAACTTCCATTGCTGTAGAAAGTTTAGTGCACATAATAGTTTTGCCGCAGAAAATACAACTTTATTGAAATATAAATTTTTATTCTAGAAATCAACCCGCCTGATAGCAATTTTGATAGGCAAACCTATATACACACGTTATTGAGAAAAGCAGTAATGATAAAACAACAATGACTAACGGTAGTGTTTGCATTGTAATGAGATATAATAAGATCTATATCGTTGGCAATATTTGACGCCGTTTTAGTCCTACTTGGACACGTTTACATGTCGAGATACAATGGCCATTTACTCAGTTTTTATCTAAGAAGATGGATTAATGGAATTCATACTACACCATATAATATTAACCAGAGTACTTGCATAATTTCAGGTTGTATGTAAGTATGCCCATGTAGGCCTACTTGGATATAGTTGCCAATTCTTTGTCATTTGCATCGCGTATGATTTACACCCTTGGTTGGATATAATGCATAATAATTAAGTTAGATATTACCATAGTTGGCATTTTAAAATACATATGACAAGAATCCCACTTGATATTTACAGAGGATGGTATACTGTCTGAATGGGAGGAGTGGAGCGACTGCTCTGTTACTTGTGGCAGTGGCATACGAAACCGGTCACGAACCTGCACCCCTCCATTGTATGGTGGAAAGGCATGCGAAGGAGCGCTGAGTATCATTGAGAACTGTAGCGAAGTTCATTGTCCAGGTAAGTAATGCATTGAGACACTGGCAACAAAGTTCCATGTTTTATTGTTGTTATTATGTGTGTATGTGTTATTGGTGACGTCAAAGGTGATTTATTATTATTATTATTATTATTATTATTATTATTATTATTATTATTATTATTATTATTAATATTATTATTATTATTATTATTATTATTATTATTATTATTATTATTATTATTGGTGGCGGTAGTAATCTCAATAGCAGTTTTGTTGTTATATAGCAGTATGGCTTTAGTTAGCTTTAGTGAGGTTGGTGGTGGGGTGGTGACATTTGATACACATTTTCCAAAAAGCGTTCCCTTAGTTTAGGTTATTTATCAATTGTGAACATGGTCAATGGACCCAATACCAATAGATGACAAAACTAGAACCATGCCATGCAATAATAAGCTACCTAACAG
Organism: Chaetoderma sp. LZ-2023a; assembly: GCA_034401795.1. Taxonomy (NCBI): domain Eukaryota; kingdom Metazoa; phylum Mollusca; class Caudofoveata; order Chaetodermatida; family Chaetodermatidae; genus Chaetoderma; species Chaetoderma sp. LZ-2023a. The sequence continues at coordinate 36,372,558 of CM067369.1, forward strand.
GTGGATACACTAACCTTTTCATGGCGAAGCAGGCGAAATCCGATCTCTGGAGTGATCTTGAGGAATGTCCATTTGCCGGCCAAGATTTCTCAAGAGAACACTACTTTTGAAAGTTGACCACTGGAATGACAGGCTCGATAACAGTGTCAGTCATTCCAGTGGTAAATTTTTCAAAATAGTCTTCTCTTGGCATGCAAGTGGACATTCAGTAAGCACATATTTTGATTTTCAGTTGATGGTGTGTTCTCTGAATGGGGAGTATGGGGTACATGCAGTCGCACGTGTGGTAATGGATCCCAAGTACGGACACGTACTTGTACAACACCTGAACATGGAGGCGCTGACTGTGTTGGGGATCTGCAAGAGTCACGAGTTTGCACAACTGACATAGCATGTCCCGGTCAGTCTTTGCGGTATACAACAGACACGCCCTGCATGCCCATGACACTGTGCCTAAAAAGATGACAGAGGGAGGGAATACCACCGCATGCATGTTTACAGGCATTTGCAGCAAAAGCATGCGGAATGAGCAGCAGTGCATGATGCATGACAATTGCACGTGATATCCTTGCATGGCATGATCATCGTGACCAATTGGTATTAATGCATGTCCATAGCGCGTGACATCAATGCATGATCTTTACTAGAATATTTACAAAAAGGAGCATGACAAACTTTTGAGAGTTATGCTTTTATTAATGCATGGATATTTAGTATGCCTCAAATGAATGGAAGTTATTATTGTATGTGTATGTAAATAAAAGTAAGCCTAGATTTTTGTTGAGCGGTGCAAGCACACAAATCCGTATATAGTTAAATCATCTGTAATAGACGGATTCATTTCTGGATATGTCCCGCCCATTTCTAACTAAGCTGGATGTAAGCTGTTGAAATATTTTAAAACTAGTTTGACTGGGTGCTGCTGCTCCCTATGCATATCGCAACAACAGCAGCCAGACAAATTAGTTTCAAAATATTCAACAGAATGTTTATTAAATATTAAATCCATCAAAGATATACAATTCATACACTTAACATGCTGTTTAATGTTCATGCCGGAACTAGATACGTTACTATGTATTGTGACGTCAGTCTTTCATATGACGTAATTGATTATGGTGTCATATACTTGGGTGACATCGGATAGTCACATGGGGACAAAATATGGTGGTTCTTTAACCCAGTTTGTTTCAGTACCGCTAATCTTAATGAACAACCATCATTTAACCACCAAAAGCTCTAAACCATTACCAATAGGTATTAACTGCGTCTTTATAGACCTCATTGTTAAACGACAAAGATTTTTAACTGCAGCAACCTACTAAAATCCGCCAACCGAGCCAGTCTAAAACAAGTAAATGTATTCTGTGTTCTACTAAAGATAATACTGTTAACAAATCATCTCGTAAATGCGAATTTACTTGTTAAGCATATTATTGGCAAGTGCTAAATGGAACCGTATATAGCATCTCTTTGTAATTGGCAACGCTTCATTTGTCTGCTGATTAGCAAGGTATATATTGCGCTATGATAAATCAACAGCAATACACTTTTTATAAAGGATTTGCGAAAGTCTTACTGTAAGATATATATATATATATACTGGTCAAAAAAAGTCAGGGATCATGGATTATATTTTGAGTATATTCTGGTAAACGGTTCAGATCAAGTGAAAACAGCTTTTGTTTACTTCTTTTATTGGTCATTGAGACATGCACGGTGTCGTGTGTTGTCAATTTCACTTTTCACGTGCAAGCGTGCAGCACATGTGAAGGGTGGCTAAAATTGAGTGTTTTCAGAGATCACAGGTGTGACTGATTTTTTTATGAAGACATCTGATTGAGTCTGATTGAGGCCTTGGTTAACGTGTACATTGACCACGGTGGACCACCGTTACACAATGCCGCAAAGAAGACATTTACGAGCTTGTGAGGCAAATCAAGCAGTTGGAATGATCCAAACTGCCCAAACACAGAGACAGGTGGCTGTTGCACTTGGTGTTTCGCAAAGTGTGATATCCAGGTTGTGGACACGGTTTCAAGCAACTGGAACTGTCAATGAGAGGCATAGAAGTGGAAGACCACGTACCACAACACGCCGCCAAGACCGGTATATCGTCACTTTAGCCAGGAGACATCGTTTTGATAGTGCACGTTCTCTCAACAGACAGTTCAATGCTGCTACAGATGTTCAGATAACACCCCAGACTTTGAGGAACCGACTTCACGGAGCCAATCTTAGAGCTCGCAGGCCAGCTGTGAGACCAAGGCTACTCCTACGTCATCGACAAGCTCGCCTGGAATGGGCTCGTAATCACATTAGATGGCAAAGACGTCACTGGCAGCCAGTTTTGTTCAATGATGAATCCAGATTCTGTTTAGATTTCCATGATGGTCGCAGACATGTGTGGAGAGAACCCAGACAACGGTATGCACAGTGTATGGTCGCTGAACATGACCGTTTCGGAGGGGGCTCAGTGATGGTTTGGGGTGGGGTTTCTTTGACTGGTCGCACTGATCTGGTTGCTATCAGGAATGGAGCTCTGAACGCCATCTGGTATAGGGATGAAATCCTTCATCCAGTTGTGAGATTGTTTGCTGGAGCTGTGGGTCCTGACTTTGTTCTCATGGATGACAACGCTCGGCCTCACCGTGCTCGAGTTATCACACAGTACCTTGAGAGGGAGACCATAGAGAGAATGGAGTGGCCAGCAGTATCACCTGACTTGAACCCCATTGAGTATGTTTGGGACCAGCTTCAACAACAAATTTCACAACGCCAGGTGCCCCCAATGACTCTGGATGACCTGGAAACTGCTCTCAGCCAGGAACGGGACAACCTTCCAGAACAGAACATCGTGCGCCTCATCAACAGCATGCAGTGGCGTTGTCAAGCAGTCGTGGCTGCACGTGGAGGTCACACTCGTTACTAAAGTGCATATGGACTGATTTGGAGTGACACACGTTTATACGCTTGTTGACTTGCAATCATGAATTCTCATTGTTTCATGGATGCCTTTCATTAACACCTATGTGATGCATTGCTGACAAATCAATTTCAAAACTGTCATTAAATATGGATTCAGCAGAGGCTGTTAGTTATCATTTCGAATCTGTATATGTCTGTTACATCGAATGTTTCTAACAATACTGAAAAAACTTCGTGATCCCTAACTTTCTTTGTCCAGTATATATATAGAGAGAGAGCTCTCACTAATTGCTACTTGTTTTCATAATGTGTCTTGCTCAAGTCGCTCCGCAATCAGGGTAAAACAAACTATAGTACCGAATTTATTTGTGCTGCTGCTTCACAATTGAGGCCTGCACGTTAACATTGATCTAGATATTTTCATGAATCACTTGTGTCCAGGATAATTTTGTTTTCTTCTCTGATTACATAACCCCCATATTTAACCAACAGAGTAGCACTGGAGGAATCCAGCTATGCCCCGCCCATCTCTAGCTCTCGATCGATCCCTGCACTATCTGAATCTCAATTTCCAGAAAACTATACAGGTAAGCTGTTGAATATTTTGAAACTAATTTGAACGGGCAGAAACAACGCCCAGTCAAATTAGTTTCAAAATATTCAACAGCATGTTTTATTAAATAGTAAAGATATACAATTCGTACAACCAGACGGATTATTAAGCTTTTAAAACGGAGTAAATTGAGTCATTCGTGACGTATTTGAGTATGACGTCATCCTACACGTGACGTAATTGATCATGGTATCATATTATTCATTGATAGACTGGAATCATCCATTCCATAACTTATCCAGAGCTCCTATGGTCATCATTTCAGTGATTAATTACCAGTTTAGCATGTGAAATAATTGAAACGTTCAACTGACAAACTATATCCAACTATATCCGACTGTTTGCCAGTCAGACGAACCATTTTGGATAGTGAAGAATATTGATATAGCATTCAACTGTTAAATAGTCAACAATAGTCCACCAGTCGCAGGTGTTCATGGTTTTACTAGGTGGCTACCGATTCGAGGTGTTGTATCCACTATCTCACGAATTTTGTAAAACATCTTGGCTTTTGTAATCGTGCTTTCACTAAGCCATTTGCACATTGTGTTGTTCATAGGTATGACGTAATAATTATTAAATACGTTAGCTCTTACACCCTTTCTTATACTGTGTCACTGTCACTATATAGAGATGATTATTAAGTAATCATCCTACTTCACCGGCATTAACCAGTTTGCTAATGTTGATAGATTTAAACATGTCCTAACATAACAACCCTATGGAGTAATAAACTATTCACCAAATTCATACCATTTGCTTCCACAATTAATCCGAGGGCTAATTGTCTAAACAAACTACGAACTAAGTCGGTAGCCCTTGAATCAACTGTCTTCAGGAAGCAAACATGTGTGGTTCCTTAGAATAGTTGATACAAAGACTGCTTGAAGCGTGACCTCCAATAAAATGATCCATGAGAACTGACACGTATGACCATAATGCGATTATAGTACTATCGGGTGTGTTATCAATGTTAACAGCTATTTCTATCACGTATTCTTTGACTAAACATCGCATATATCAACATAGATCAATGTTGTATCACTATTGCTGGTAAAATAAATCGTATTCAGATAATTATTATATCGCAATCTCTCTCTCTCTCTCTCTCTCTCTCTCTCTCTCTCTCTCTCTCTCTCTCTCTCTCTCTCTCTCTCTCTCTCTCTCTCTCTCTCTCTCTCTCTTTAGTTCATTTCTGCCCACAAATATAGGGAAATATTTTTATGAAGTGTCAACTAATTCATTAACAGTTAACGTGACACACTGCTAAAATACTATGTCAATGAATATATGCCAATGAACATGATTAGACCATATTCGTGACCACTTATTAGCCCTTACCACTCTGGTGTCAGAATGTTAAATTTTCAATTTAAATTAAAAGATGAATTGGTGTTAATTTTTCAACAAATTTGGTGGGAGATGGTGCTGCCGTAGACAGCAACATCTTCCACCAAAATCGTTGATCAATCTACAACACTTTCTTTGATATTGACACAGTAAAAGATAGAATATTGACATCATAGGGGTAAGGGTTAAAATCGCCATTACTGTTAGAAATAAATACCTAGGAAAGGTGGGAAAGGGTAAGGTGATGAATGATTTTCCATGTTAACAGCTTCCATTATTCCTATCCTCTTTGCATAGTTATTGGGGGGTTTTATTTTGCAAAAATAGCGTTGCAGCTATTTTAGACAAACCACATCTTGCAACTAGATCGTAATAATATTTAAATATACCTTTCTCCAGCAAATACCAAGAATGTGCATAATGTGTTGACTATACAGTTAAATACGCAGTATTGCTTTATTTAATAACATATATAATTTAGCTGTGTTTCTTCATCCATTTTAGTACACGGTGAATTGCTTCCATGGAGTAGCTGGGAACCATGCACTGTGACGTGTAATGGCGGTATCTCGAGACGTACCAGAGGATGTACAGAGCCAAAGTACGGAGGGAAAGTATGTGAAGGAACGCGTGTAGATGAGCAAGTCTGTGGCGAAACACCGTGTCCAGGTTGGTGTATAGAAGTTGATGCACACATCCATACACGAAGAGGGCCTGTTTACATCTTAAACACATAGCATGTGACCTGACTATCTACAGTTTGCATAAGGCTTAATTCGTATGTTACAAGTTTGGCTTTGTCAGTTGACAGTTCAAACATGGTCTATGTTATCAAAATATATCTCAACACGATACATGAATGTGGGTTTATAGCATTTACACTGCATGCAACATGTTGTGAGGGTGAACCGTGTGTACATGCGTCACAACTTGAAGCATACAACATCTAACACCACGTGAACAGGTGTTATCAATCATGTTAAGTCACAGGTTATTGTATGACCATGTGTATCCAACAACTAGGCGTTAATAACATCCCCATTTGAGGCACGTCTGTCCAAACAAGACATATGGTGGCATGTTTTATCGTGCTTTATTACGCCCTCTCCCCCCCCCACACACACCCACCCCCTCCCCAGCCTCGCCCAAGACCGAATGCATGGGAACTAATTCCACAGCTCCCTAAATCTAATGAACATGATTTGACGAGTTACTCCCCCAAAATGCATTTGATTCAAATTAATTCGAAAACAACCAATACGTCCTTAGCATCGACTAAATATAATCCTCGAATGTACGACATGTAGTCATATAAATGATTCATCATGTATGCCTAATGCTCCTATAGTTGATGGTGAGTTCAAGGAGTGGGAGGCATGGTCCACATGTCCAGTTACTTGTAATGGAGGCACACAGAGACGTACCAGAGAATGTATTCCACCACAGCATGGAGGCAATGATTGTGATGGCAATGCGACAGAGTCACAGAAATGTGGCGAGACGCCTTGCCCAGGTACACACAATTGCTATTTAATAACCGTATGTTATATACATAACATTTGACATACCATGCATTACATGCTTCAGGAAAACCAAATATAAAACATTCTGATATTTTTTACAGTAATTTGTATGAATGTATCCGTTTTCCTAAGACACTTACCATCCAAATACACAAATGTTTATAATTAGCAATATGGGTAGTAGCATGAAAAAAATATGCGATGGAAGCAATCGTCAGTTGGCACCAAAAGCCATATCAAATGAGTTATGTTAAGTTGTCATTAGTGACCATATTTTGGTCACTCATGAAGTGTCCATTATAGACAGGTTTTATACGTTTCAATGTTTGACACTTTAGCCTTCCAAAGCCAAAAACTTCGAATTCCTTATGATATAAGGAATATTCTGTTCAAATATTTAGAATTAATTTGCATAGGAATTGTTGCTTTCAATACCTGTCATAGGCAATAGGCATCACAGGATCCAGTTAAATTAGTTTGAAAATATTCAACAGCCTTCCTATATAATTGCCTTGAAATTGAGTGGCTGAAATTTAAAGCTTTCAAGGGTTAAACCTATTGTTGTTTATGATCCTATTGGTCTTTTGTTTATATGGCAAATTCTTTTAATCATCAGAGACAACATTGCATATTTCCTTCCCATGGACTCTTAAGACATGGCAAATCCACTTGGCCTAGATTTAATAATGTTGTTTTTAAAGCATCGTAATCATATATGTATGGTAAATAACATAGAGGTGCTTCACCAATATTGCTTTGGACAAAGAACATATATGTTTGATAATGATATAAGAAATATATCATTCAAACTATAAAGCCATAGATAGATTGTTTAGAATAGCTATCCGTGAGAAATCTTTCCTGATTATAGTTAATGGTTACTTCACGGAATGGGAATTGTGGACTGCGTGTACTGTTAGCTGTAATGGAGGAACACAGACGCGGACCAGGCAATGTGTTCCACCTGAACATGGTGGCCTTGAATGTGACGGCGCTAGCACTGACTCCCAAGCTTGTGGAGAAGAGCCGTGTCCAGGTATGCCAATGTGTCCAAATCTGTACAGTACAAAAGTTAATACAGATATATAGTCCTAATCATGTGTTTTGGCGCTGAAGAACGGAAATATTAACATCCGTGTTTGAAATGGTGTTGATCAAACAAACCTGTTGTGAAACAGCCAACAACGCAGATAACATGCACACCTTGGGTCAACGTTGGCAATGGATGAATCCACTCTGTCGATCATTTAGGCCTATTGACGTCATAAATAATCAATTATGTTACATGTAGGTTGACGTCACAATCTAGTGTCACAATACACAATCATAATTGACGAAATAGTCCATCATAAACCTAGAATAGTCTGTCACGGCAGCAACAGCACCCAGTCAAATTTTTTTTTAAATATTCAAGAGCTTACATGTATAGTTTTCTGGAAATTTGAGAATCAGGGAATTCAGGGTTCGATCGATCCCAATACGGTCGAAGCATGGGTAGAGCGTAGCTAGAGATGGGCGGCGCATAGCTAAAACTGGATTCATCCATTGGTTGGTACGGTCTGGGATGTCCATCAGAAATCTTGGAAATTGTTTCGCAAATTGCCATTTGTGATAGACCATTGGGACAACGTGGACAATGCAGTGGCAAAATTACAGTTGTGCTATAGATGATGGTCCACCACAGATTGCATGGTCGTTATTGGTCATAATGTGTTGTGCCAACATTGGAAAAACAATGGAAAAATCACTGGATTATATGTGCGGGGCCAACATAGGCCCAGCATTTTACATTTAACATATGATGAATAGTATAACCACTTTGGATGTTGGTTGGCCAACAGACTGTCATCTACTGTCAATTAACTAATCTATTTTGAAACATCATAAGATGTCGTCATTGGTTATTAAATGTATGTGATTCTGAAGGGAATTCGCTTAGTAATACGAATACGGAGGCTAAGTTCAAATTCCACCAATTTGCGTCAAATTTACCCAGAGCTATTTTCCCTTGAACGTATGAGATTAGGAAAATGAACCGTTTCCGGACAATAACTTGTGTTTGCCAGCACCGATTTGAACCAGCTTCAGCATACTGCTTAGGACTACGAATACGGAGGCAAAGTTCGAATTCGGTAAATTTACATCAAATTTACAAGTTGTTCCCCCCTTGAAAAAAATATAAACATTAATTCGAGTTTCCAAGCAATAACTCGTGTTGTATTAAACCGATTCGAACTAAATTCGGAATACAGCTTAATACTACCGGATGTCAAGTTTGTGTTCCATTAGGTTTCGACAATATTTGCTAGAGTTATCACCCTTGAAAAATACAAACTTCGTTAATTTGGCCGTTTCCAGGGAATAACTCATGCTAGACTAAACCACATGCCTTTAAATGTTCGTCCATCCATCGCACTAGTACATATCCCTCTATATATGTACTAGTGCGATGGATGGACGAACATTTAAAGGCCTGTGGTTTAGTCTAGCATGAGTTATTGCTTGGAAATGGCCAAATTAACGAAGTTTGTATTTTTCAAGGGTGATAACTCTAGCAAATATTGTCGAAACCTAATGGAACACAAACTTGACATCCGGTAGTATTAAGCTGTATTCCGAATTTAGTTCGAATCGGTTTAGTACATACATGAGGTATGAACGATTCATCTGTGGGCACCATTGTCAGAAAGCTGATTGGTTGGTTTGTTGTCAAAATCCGGTGACATCACGGTTCTGACTACAAACCAACCGATCAGCTTTCTGACAATGGTGCCCACAGATGAAGGTTTCATACCTTGTGTATATTATATATAGTAGAGGGGATATGTGGTAGAGGGATGGATTTAATACAAAAGCTTGGGACTAAACGGATTTGAACCAAATTCAGAATTTAGATTAATAGTATGAAGCCGGAGGTCAAATTCTTGTATTGTTAGTTTCCATCAATAATTGCCAGAGCTATCATCGTTGAAAAATACAAACTTCGTTAATTTGTCGTCATCCCCTTACAACAAAAAACTTTAATATAAGCACATATACCAGTTATATGTGGATCAAGAAAGTGAATTGCCCAGGTTCGTTACGTGTCATTTCAACAAACTCGGCAATCGAGGGGATTTGTATTGATTACAATGTCGTGTCTAATAGTTTAAATTAAATCTGTGCTTATTACATTATCAATACAGTTATCTGGCTTAAGCTAAATCACGCAAATATCTGAAAACACAACAATGTTGTCTATATGTCCTACTCAAAATGTTTCAATGATGGACTATAATTTTAATGTTTTTTAAACAACTTAATATACTGAGAATTTCCTACGATTAAAAGCAAATCCTCAAATCTGGGATAAGCAGTAGGTGTATTTGTTATGCCAATGTTGGTTGGAAACATTGGTCTCAGCATGTTAGGCCACCATTAGAACAATTCGCAGAATGATGTCGGGACAACCTAGCCTACCAACAATATTATAGCATGCATTGGGCCACTGTTTTTCAACGTAGTCTTGTTATCTAGCAATACTATTTCTTAAAGCTTTTACAAATTGGAATTCAAAAGTAAAAGCATGTGTATGTCATGTGCACATGCGCATGCATGTGCATGAATGTTTGTGCTAAGGATATAGGCCCTCAAAATTTTATAATTTTTGCATTATGTCATTCTAATAGGGGTGACAAAAATTTAAACAAATACAAAAATTTACTTCTTTCAGTGGATGGCCATTGGAATGAGTGGGAAACATGGTCCTCTTGCCCCGTGACATGTGGTGGAGGAGTACGGAACCGGACCAGAGAGTGTATCGGTCGCAAATATGGTGGCAAAGACTGTGATGGAAGCACGGATGATAGCACGGATTGTGCCAAAAACCAATGTCCCAGTCAGTTACATCGACACTTTATTATTCATGCTATATTTATTTCAAATTGAAATTCATTTATTTAGATATAGGCTATTAGACATTTACAAATACACACAATGAGCCGCTACATGGAACAGATAATAGATGATTGATACATATACTATATAACATAAGAATACATAAGATTAACATCTCATAGTCGTATATAGATATATACCTAATAAAAGTAGTACAATTGCCAACATACCAGATTCATAAGGTACACACTGATTTCCTAAAAGAAAGAAAAACAGAGGGGTGTGTGCTTAAGTTAAAATTCTATATTACTCTCATTCTTATTATCATTGACAATTTCTAATTTATTTTTCGTTATTTCTTGAATTGTGATTCATTAACCTTTCTCGGATATTTAATGGAATTTGGTATAACTTGCTTTCTGGCGACAGGCAGCTACCAATCCTCTTGTTATCCACGGTTTAGTAGAATTTTGTTTAAATTTGTTAGTTTTTAAGTGGAAAGGCAGAGTCATAAATGTTAGTGCATATAGTATATAACGTGTTGTAGGTGTTTGAATATATAATTTTATCTTTAAAACAGTATATATGCCTACAAGATAATATAGATGTAACAACGGATTGTCATACACAATATAGCTTATGTATAAAAAGAAGTACTATACAATATAGGTCTAGCAGACTAAAGCACCAATTATCGAAATTAGAAGGTTTTGAGTATTTTGGCATATACATTATTCAGGATACCAGCTATAGTGTAGCCTAATAGACTTATTAACGTGTGACTAATGTTGGCATTTTCCTTAAGCATTTGATGTGTTCTTACTTGATATCGTCACATCCCTTTCCTCCTAACATCTATGTTCCCAAATGTATGACACCCCATCTAATGTGTTCCTGACCTCTACTCACTGTTCTATAATCCCTCCTTAACAACAGTTATATGTTTTATCCCATTTTCCCAACAAGTCTTCTGTGTTTAACCCATTTTCTAGCAACTCTTCGGTGTTCTAACCTCCTTCAGCTCAATTCTACCTTGTTCTATGTTTCGTTCAGCAACCTTCCTCGTTATATAGGTGGATATTTGCAATATGTAGTTGGCACGTTTAATGCGCTGTTAGTTGTCATGCGATATATAACAGATGCATAATTTTCATATATTTTCAGACAGGTTAAAATTAGGTCACTCTAATCTAGAACTGTAACGTACATTTAGTAAATTATTTACAGAGGCAGTCACCGAATACACGCATAGCAGGCAGGTGATGTTAAATAATTAACAATGGCCATTGTTTAACAGCTTTCAGTACACTATTCATGATGGAATAAGACATAAAGCTGTCTTGTAATTTCGAGAATGGGCTTATAATTGCCGACCAAGGCGTTGTTTTATCAAACTATATTAGTGCAAAGTCAAATTTACACTTAAAGAAATTGTGCCCGCAGCTTTACCAGTATTTTGTATCGGACTGTGAGTGCACGTGTGAATAAAATCTATGTCAGTCACTTAGACAGTCTGGAAAATCAGTAGTGAAAGACTAATATGTGCGTGGGTGCAAATCTGGGGAATTGCATTGGACTTAATACATGATGATAGCTGGACTTGGAAGAGTGGAAGACTGAAATCTGGGGGCGGGACGTACCTGGACTATATGTCACCAATTACTCTTCTATTTTCCTCGGTAGTTCCTGGCGATTGGAAGGACTGGGCAAAGTGGAGCCAATGCTCTGTGTCCTGTGAAGGGGGTACTCGCATAAGAATACGGGAATGTGATACGAAAACACACGGTGAGCTGACGGCTCCATGCGAAGGTCATGATAAGGAAACTGGCAACTGCAACCAGTTTGATTGCTTCCCGTATGGTAAGAAAGATCGTATGAGCAGGGTGCATGTTAGTCATAGAAAACATGGACAGTCGTGGAAGTTGAGAGTTTAGAAATAAGGTCTAAAACTGGTATGTTTTGTCAAAAATCATGGAAAAGTAATGGAAATCTAACCCATTAAACCTTGAAATGTCATCATGCCTCAAGACAAATATCTGGCTAAGCTATTGGAATACTATGAAGGTATTTGACTGAAAGATATTACATCCATATGCTCCAACTCCCAGTCAAATTAATTTCGAAATATTGAACAGAATTATTTTAAATTAGAATTTGGTTTTCTTTGATCAGATTAAAAAACTACTTTGAGTATCCAAAATTTTAGTTTTTACACAAAATGACAAAGATTATTTATTTCTCGTGTATAAGAAATTTTGTAATTTTGATAGATTTCGTTAATTCACCTTTCCAGAGTATCCATCTATCATCTGACGTCATATGACGTCATACTCAGCCAAGTGGCGTGTAGGATGACATCATAATCATTACGTCATAAATGATTCTATTTGGTCCGTTTTTAACTCGTACACGTTGTACGAATTGCTTGCCTCTACTATCTAATAAACATGCAATTGAATATTTTGAAACTAATTTGACTGGACGCTGTTGCTGGCAAATTAGTTTCAAAATATCTAACAGCTTACGTATATAGTTTTCTGGAAATTGATAGAGAGTGCAGAGATCGATAGATCCCAACGCTAGCGAGATGTGGGTGGAGCTTAGCTAGAGATGGGCGGGCGTAGCTAAAGCTGATAGATAATTAGTTTTTTAATTTATTCAATATCATTGAAAAATAATTGTTGTACTTCTGAAATAATGAAATAATTATATTTTCAAGGCGAATTATTATTATTATTATTATTATTATTATTATTATTATTATTATTATTATTATTATTATTATTGAGCGCATCCTGTTGCTGTTGTCATTTTCCTCAGAGAATACTTGCACGGGGTGGGTGAAAAGAGGACTGGAGGATAACCAAGTAGTGTTTGTCAACCCTAAGCGTAAAGGCCCTTTCGAAATCATGTGCGACGTGGAGCAGGAGAATGGCATTGGTGTCGGCATAATTGGTAAAATCTGTGAAGGGCCTTGTTATCTGCACATGCATATGTCCAAATACTCCCTCGATTAGTCCTGGCGTCACTCCCATGTATGCATATCAGTAGAACAATATCGGTACAGATGAGAGGGGGGGGGGGGTGTTGCGTGCGAGAGAGAGAGAGAGAGAGAGAGAGAGAGAGAGAGAGAGAGAGAGAGAGAGAGAGAGAGAAACCCCATTTGAATGCACCATTTTACTCTGTTCATTTTCCTCCTTGTAACGCATCCCTTTCTAACGGTTCTTAACGTCGTTATTAATTCGAACATGAAATTACAATTGATCCAACCTTTAAATGTTCTGTGTCTATCGTGCACATACCCTCACTATGGGGATAGACTTAGAAAGGATATGCGCATGAGTAGCTTAGCCACTATATAGGCGATATCTATGGACGCAGACGATCAGCTGCATATATAGCCTTCACAAATTTCTAAATTATCACTTGGTAATTTGAAGAGAGAATGAACAGACGCAAATTTACACATTTTTATCAGAAATAAAATTGTATTGACTATATTGATGACACTTTATTCGACTACGTAATAGATTCAGTAACAAAAACATATTATTTAGAGACTATACACCGACGAGAAAATAATTAACTCTGAAACGCTCCTATTGATAGGGTCATGAGCAATGTAGCCATAAAAAGATTACTAATTATACCATTCTGTCTGAACTAGGTTGGTTCCCCCTAATAATAATAATAATAATAATAATAATAATAATCTTTATTTATTGAGGGTAGCACTTCAAGTACACGGCATGATCTAGCAGAGGCCCTCATTAACATATATACAAAAAATTGGTATATATATAATATGTACAAATTTATACATCTATGTACAGACAAGGAACTTAGGGAATCTATTTCTTATAATCATATAATATTCTGAATGTATTAAGAGTAATTTGAACAAAAGCTACTGATGCTTTCAACAGCAGCAAACTTTCAATCAAATTAGCATTGATATATTCAGCATTGTAAAGTAAATTCCTTTCTTTTCTGCTGAAATGCTTTGGAAACAATGCAAGAAATAGAAATAACGATATTTTTATGTGCTAAATTATAGAAACTAATTCTCTATTTCGTAGACAAATACAGCTAAGCACATTATGCTACGTTGTGTCCTTGAGCAAGTCACTTAACTCTGCGTTGCTCCAGTCAACCTAGCTGTAAATAGGTACCTGTGATGGCAAAGCTCTCTGTGCGCCGTATGTGGCTGCCGGGCCACTGCCAAATGAACAGGGGATCAGATGTACAGCGCTTAGAGCATGCAATCGCGTGGAGTTCAGCGCAATACAAATGCACTATTCATTCATTCATTATAACATACGATTATACATACATACAGAAACAATAGATTTAGTCAAATTAGTATCATTACCCACGCCGTCGAATGTCTTAACCCTTTAGTGACTAAATTTGTCAGGAAAACCTGGATTAGGTCTATCTATTGTGAAATGTCCGTTTCCAGAACAAGACAATCCCATTCTTGGAAATTTACCACCGGAAAGACTAGCTCGATTATCGCGCCTGTCATTCCTGTCATAAATTTTCAAAAATAGTCCTCTGGACTGCAAATGGTAATTTCTCTAGCCGATTTTATGGACGTGTTTCTAGGCTTGTGCATTTATGGGTCAAAGAACGGAAGAATCACCAAATTTGACATAGCACTTCATAATGTAGGATAAAATCAGAAGGTGCAATCGAAGGTTTGTATCTTAAAGGTTGATTAGGCATATATAGTTTACTGAAATTAAGAACTCACCCTTCACTTTGATGTGGTGAAATCAATGTTACTTTATTGGCATAGATTAGAACATGTGTCTGTAGACTCATTATTGCACAATGCACTTGGATCTTCAAAAACCTTCCATACTACATCAAAGAACCCAGGCTGGTACAGCAGTATAATACGCTATGTGCTACATTAAATATATTATCATGTAACTTTTCAAAGTTCAAACAATCTGTGAAATCCATTTGCACAGAAGCATATCTTGAAAACTGGCGTGCATTAAAGGACAAAGTTTCTGATGGTAAACTGAGCACCTACACAGCAGTACAAACTAAGTTTAGATTGCAAAATTATCTAACAGCTATGAAGAAAAGTGAATATAGAAAAGGTATTACGAGGTTGCGAATATATGCTCAGGCTCAAAATAGAAACTGGTAGATGTTACAAGATAAACAGAGATGATAGAGTTTGTGACTCGTGTGATAGTAGTTCAATTGAAGATGAAACTTATTTTCTTATAGAATGTGACGCATACAGTGATGATAGAAATGAACGTTTAATATAATTGAAAAACAAACAAGCACTCTATCACCTCGGGTTGCTTCTAAATAAACATCGTAAATGACCATATACACGCTGAGATCATCCGGTGCATCATAAATGACCATATACACGCTGACATCATCCGATGCATATGTACATATGTATATAGATATAGATACATTTATATTTTATTTTCGGTGTTCCGACTTAATCCTCACCCTTCTAACAATGAAACCTTTAGTCTCAATTGGATGTAGTCTGGTCCGGTAATTCGCATCATATCATAAGTGCGCATCCAAGGCATATACAGTTATTATTGTGTATTGCATGTGTGTATGTGGTGGGATCTGGGTTGTTGGCCTAGATAAGAGCCCCTGTGGGATGATTGGGCCTTTTTGCTGCTTTGCAGCTACGGCTTCCAGGCAGGTTGGTTGAAAGTATTTAGGTCATTATTTTCACAGCATTAAGACATGGTAACATCTGGTATATGATCTTGTAGGGTTTAAGAATTGTTAAGATTAAGCCTGTACGTTGCTATTTTTTTTATATATGTTCTTTTCATAACTGTAAACTGTATTGTGCTGATTAGCTGTAATGGCATAAAAGAGCAATAAAGTATATGTATACGATATCTATGGTATCCCGGGAATGTGGGATTATTAAGCGTTAACTAACCAATGAAACTAGTTCTTACATTTTATCTAATCAATGAAAATCTTGTGTCCATATCGACATATTAAATATTAAACAGGCTGATAGCCGTGTTTGTATGATAAACGATATTTAAAGATAGGCTACCGTAGCTGATAGATTAATGAACTTTAAATACAGAAGTATGTGTATAAACTGCTTCTAGTGGGCCAATGCTAGCATTTGATCGTTAATGTTTTAATTCAACTGTTATATATTCGGGAAGTCAATCGCCAAGAAGATGCAAATTAGAAATTCCTAAATCATTAGAAAACGTAAAAAAACATATTTGACGGTAGAATTCACCACCGTTTCAAAAGAGAACACATGAGTATTTGCTTACAATTACTCTCGTAATTAATAATACATATAAGTGTTCTGTGCGCATCCTCCATTGAGCATCTTGAAATTTTGCGAGCAACGAGGATTGTAGAACTTGCAGTGCCATTTATATCGGTTGAACTGACCAAACTGTCTAGACATATTTAAGATTGTTTTATGGTCTTTTCAATAGGAATGTTTCATATTTTAAATGATTTCTCATGCAAAGAAACTGTGGTTCACACCACCCTTTTGCAGAAAAATAGCAAATAATAACAAATACGGATGACCGGACCGGAATTTGCCGAATTTCTGTTAATTAGTATGCAGTAGTGATAGATCGAGACCAAAATAAAATTGATTTTTCCAAATGCATTTATAATGTATCAGGTAACATAGGGTTAATGGAGTAAATGACACATGTGCACTGTCCACAATATATCAGTACTCTAATTGATAGGTGGTCGTACTTCCACCCGACTTGCAGAATCACCATCTTGTGGCCCACAAAAGACAGGTTTAACTGTATTAGTATCAAGTGCGGGTAGCTATATCTCAAACTTAGGAAGTTTTATCAGAAATGTGAAAAATTTAACAGGAAGGTCGACAATCAGACTGAAATACAGTCCAACAAACAGACTTCTACTATAGTTGCGAGTCGCAACTAAAACGGGTGTCCATTCTTAAAACATCTGAGGACCATGTTGATGAAACTGTTTATGGTGTTCTTTGCAGGCCACGATAGGGAAAAATCAAAGAAGATTCATGGTTACGAAGGCGCTGGTGAATACAGTATTGAGATCAATTATAACGTCACACTGCGTCAAGCTGCAGCCTTTGTGGATGTGTCCAAAAACTGCCGTCAATTTTTACAATGGCGATGCAAAGGCTCACTGATTCACAACCCAAATAACAATGGACAGACAACCTTCTTCATGAACCGGACGCATGGTATGGCGATGTCAGATACAGTGAAATCTGTATATGTGGGACACCTGTTTGGGTGGGTGAGGTGGCAACAGATGAGTGTTATTTAAAACGGATTGTTGAATATACACAGTGAAGTATTTATTTTACCACAGCATGCTTGCAACGTTTTGCAACCCTCCATTCATAAAATCTATTTTGTTAGAGGTGCCTAAATTTTGATAAACAAGCCCAAATCCTTTAAGCATTGCCACAGTTTCAATGCGTGCGTGGGTTTATGGATGATAAATAAGATGATTTCCAGTTTTACAGTGCGTGTGCTCTTTTTCTGTTGCACTCCACCATAACATATTCATGAAATTAAAGCAATCAATTAATAGCTTTACCAAGTTCAAAATGATATTGTCTAAGCAAGGCATCAAGATCGTATTGGTATTAAATGTGAACATAATTGAGAAACTATTTATAAAATAGTATTTATCATTGTTGTTAGGTGTAGCTGACTACATGGGAGGCGGTGAACCCGGAAGTAACAGCTGCGCATGTGGTATGACACAGACATGTGTTGAACCGGAACTGAAATGTAACTGTGACAAGAATGACGACGTGTGGCGTGAGGATTCAGGTTTTGTCACTGTAAAGCGGGATCTCCCTATTACAGGGTTTGCGGCTGGAGATACTGGTATGGATTACACAAAATAATTTTCCATAACTTATTTCTACAATAATATGTATTTTTGGCATTTCATGTGATTTTTCAAATCGTTAGACCGACTTAATATGATACGATATAATACATCAACGTCTATTACATGTCTGGATTCTCGATTCCCTGTCAATGCTAAAATACCGTAATGCCACGACTATTTGAAAGTCCATGTTTATCTTCTAAAGTGTATTGTGAATAGAATTATGCTAGAAGTTGTTTCTGCTGTGGAAAATGAGGGAAAAATCACTCACTGAAATTACTTTCAAAGTATTAATTATGGATGGTTTGACAGTAGCTTCCAGTCACCAATACGGTGTGCTGTTATCTTATTTAGTATTGTCCTCTAGTCTCCCATTTACAAGCTGAGCTGTCTCCTCTGATCGTAACCTGCCGCCAACAGATATCTGTACATACTTGATGGGTCGGGTGTGGTGGCCCGAGATGGGTTTGCTGCCCTGAACCAAATGTAGCCAGGTGTCAGGTGTGCTGCTCCGGGACAGGGGCCTAGTGCACCTTTATGCCATTAAATAGTAGTAAAGCAACGTCTGTCGTTAGCCCATGTCTAAGACATGGGCTAACGACAGGTGTTGCTTTGTGCACTAGGTCCCGGGTGTGCTGCCTTGAGCCGAATATGGCCAGGCCCAGCCTGTCAGATCTGTCTAGATATACCAGGCGCTGGTTTATGGTCAGACTCTGACACGACTCTAGACTACCTTATATACTATATACTTTCTGCTTAAAGGTGGCATTAACGAGGGCGGTTACCGAACCGTAGGCACACTACAATGTCATGGCATAGCATGAAAGAGCACGAAACACTAATACGTGATCGTCGTCGGACACTCAGAAAACTGCACTGTTCAGCATGTGATATGGATTAGGAGAAAGCATGAACTTGCATGCCTAAGTCTACATGTAATCTGTTAACACACTCTTCCAGATTCACAAAAAAAATTTGAAAACCTTTGCAAAAGTTAGATTATCTCCCTCTTAATTGGAACTCCTTATGGAGTGGATGGCTATGTAGCCACTGGGATAATATCCTGACTCCACCTACCAATTAAGTGGAAAGTAGTTTGGCTCTTCAAAGGGTATGTAAACTGTAATGTAGCAAGGTGATATGCACACAGGAGTATATATATATATATATATATATATATATATATATATATATATATATATATATATATATATATATATATATATATATATATATATATATATATATATATATATATATATATATCGGCAGAGCAGTTTCTCTGCACGTCGCTCAATATTTGAAAACTAATACCATATAGCTGGGAACCACACAAACAAATTAATTTTAAAATATTCAACAGGAAATTGATGACCTTTTAAAAAATTTGTTGAAAAATCCACACGTTCTCATCAAGTTCAGTCTAAGTCTTAATATCTAAAAAGGTTAAATAAAAAACATCTTAATCTATATGCTGACATAATGTCTACAGTGTCAGTTCACTGTTGTTAATTTTGGAAGACAAATGTAACTGACATTATCACCTTTATGTGTGCATATCTGAAACTATATTGACCGCATGTTTGTTTGCACGTTTTTCGTTATACGTCCACCGTTTCAAACTGTTGAAATAGTCATTTGTTTGCATGGTATTTATAGGCCATAGTATATGTAAGTAGGCCTAAAGTCAAAGTTGTTTCAATCCACTCAAGGCGAAACCGATCAAACAAGGCCACTACAGTGGTCTTACGGAATGTCAAATTTGCACGTCAAGAGAAAAACTATTTTTGAAAATTTACCACAAGAATGACTGACGCGATAACCAAGCCAGTTATTGCTGTGGTAAATTCTAAAAAATGGTCTTCTCTTGGCCAATAAGTGGACATTTAATAAACGAATATATAGATTTTCTTGAACAAATTTAGTCGTTAAATGGTTAACAGAGAATACTGATCATCTTCTATATCTGATTGTTCTAGCCCTTGGTACGTGACGTGTAGTATGACGTCATAATCAATAACGTCATGAATGACGTAGATAGGTACGTCACTAACGCATAATTGAAGACGGACTAAGCGTTGTTGTACGAATTGTATGTCTTTACTATTTAATAACAATGTTAAAT
The DNA here is from genome assembly GCA_034401795.1 of Chaetoderma sp. LZ-2023a. Classification (NCBI taxonomy): domain Eukaryota; kingdom Metazoa; phylum Mollusca; class Caudofoveata; order Chaetodermatida; family Chaetodermatidae; genus Chaetoderma; species Chaetoderma sp. LZ-2023a. The sequence continues at coordinate 36,392,869 of CM067369.1, forward strand.
ATTTTGAAACTAATTTGACTGGGCGTTGTTGCTGCCATAGGCAGCAAGCAACATCACCCAGTCAAATTAGTTTCAAAATAGTCAATAGCTTACCTGTATAGTTTTTTGGAAATCGATAGTTCAGGGATCGATCAATGCCAACACGGGAGAAGCGTGGGTGGAGCTTAACCAGAGATGGCCCATTATGAGCGTGCATTGTTCAGCTTACTGGGATAATTTTGAAAACAATATTTTTGTAAGTAAGACTTCTTTCAAAATTGCACCAATTTCATATCATTTTCAAAAAGTCTTTGTATATAACATGTAAGATTTAGATAGAAACTGATCGGTGAATATACCAAATGCAGTAATTTAGTTTTCTTGAGATTCAGAAATGTATTCATGCCGGTTTGTTGATGTATAAACCAAAAAAGAAAAATTTTACTTAGTAAGAAATGTTCTGTTGAATATTTTGAGCATAATGTATGAATCCGATCTATCAGTCAGTTATATGACATCATAACCAATTACGTCACATGTAGGCTGACGTCACAATCATATATGACGGAAATACTCCTTTATGAACCTGGAATATTCAGTAAGTTGTACGAATTGTATGTCTGCTATAACATTATGTTGAATATTTTGAAATTAGTTTGACTTGACGCTATTGCTGCCATAGGCGGCAACAGTCCCCAGTCAAATTAGTTTAAACATATGCAACGAGTTAGCAGCATTGCCCTAGTTACCATGATTTTGCGATTCTGGGAATTCCGAATATATTCAAAGTGTATAAATCAATCCCAACACGCGGAAAGCGTGGGTGGAGCTTAGCTATAGATGGGCGGGGTATAGCTAAAACTGGATTCATCCATTGATTCATTGCAGCCTTACAATGTCTTCGAATCCAAATATGTTCAAAATATTCAACAGTACGTTTTATTTTATTTTGGAAATAGAAATTATTTCTGAGATATAGGCCAATAAGAGGTCATGAAAGACAGGCGAGGCGGGCTCATAGTACAAGTAACACGTTATACAAAATGCCTCTAGGGGGCACGTGGTGACTGATCCTTTAGACAGATGGCTCCCAGGCAGGTGGTTTTGCGAACATCTGTCTCACAGAATGGTCATCTTTGGCCCCCAGAAGCCAGGTGTTCTCCCGATCAGATGTGGTATAATGGCCATATCACGATGTCTAAGGTCTGGGAAAGGTCAATCTCTTATATGCATGCTGATAACGATGGGCGTTTGTAAGCGATTAATACACATTGATCACTATATATTATACTGCATGGTTTCACGGATGTAGAGAATGTCACAGACAAGGAAATGGCTATTAATCATCGGGGGTTGTTTGAGTGTGACTTCAGTCCACATGCTTCTTCGCATTGCTTTGTCACAGAGGCTGACCGTATTGGTAAAATGCATGAGTTCTACACGCGGGTGATGGCATGAAATCTAGAATGCTCGACCAGTATCAAACACTGCATGTTATATGCCTACATACAACGTCATTGCCATAGTTGTGACAGACAGATAATATAACTGATCAACTTTCACTACTACCTCACAGGTAAAGCGAGATTCAAAGAAGACGATGAAGTGGAAATTGGAGAAGTCCTCATCGGTTTTCTGATCTGCTCTAGCGAGGATCCAGTAGAGGTCATGCTCATGGATTAATCTTACACCTCGCTAATTCAACCAGTATAGATGAAAGCAGATCCTCAGTTGGTGTAGTGTAGATCAACCATCAGCGCCTTAAGTTTTTTCAACTGTCACCAATTAGTGTGCATCAAACTTTAATGTATTAGCCGTTATCAGTTTGTGTTGACCAAATATCGCTAATTTGTGCAGGATCTTTTAAACTACATATTCAGACTGTCATCGTCGGTTGTGATTCTAGCAAGGCGTAGTAGACACGAGACAGGCTTTTATTGCTAGAAACCGTTGCTTGATTTGTGAGAATATCGATATTCTTGGACCCGTTACATTAATAGCACTTTCAATAATCTGTGATCGAGGTTATGTTTATGAGTAGTGTTCGGTCCGATTATTCGAATATCCATTCAAATAGATCAATATGAACGAATATTCGGATAGTCTTCAAATATTTATGAAAAATTACTAAATTGTCTTGAATTGGATTGAAAACAAGTTTTTTTTTAAATAGTTGCCAAAATGTTGTGTCCGATCAAAGTAAAACTTGGTCAATTTCTAGGTGCCACATTGACTTGAGTTGGTATTAAATTTAAATTTGATTCAATGGTGTTTTGGGATACCCATGACTGGTATAGGAAATTGCATTATGGACACCGCGACTACACGTAGTTTTTATATGATCGCCAGTACGTTGGTTAGCATTACAATTGGCTCAAGAAGTTGTCTGCTGATTTTGGGTCCAAGGGTAAAAGGTCAAGGTTACCCTTAAGGTCAAAGTTACCAATTTCGGTTTTGCCAGAAAGGAATTAAATTTGGCCTGAGCACCTCAATGGACATATTTGTTTTATCCCAAAGGTTGTCTTTTGGGTCAAAGGTCAATTTAATTTCTTAGTATCAAGATAACCCTTTATTTCATCAATGTTAGAAGTTTAGATGTTAGCAGAAATTAACCACACAAGTTCAATGATCATATTAGAAGACACTGTATAACCTAGATCGGTACCCAGGCAGCAGTGTATATATGCTTACGGGGAGAAGTTGAAAACAAAAATGTCTTTTTTTTCAAAAAGTCCTTAAAAAATCTTTCTTCGTCCTATCCACTCTTGATTGGGTATTAATTGTATATTTGATCTCTCCAATAGATCTCGAGAAATCTATTTTCTTTACCCAAAGTATATGATAGCAATATTTAAACACCATTTTCTCATTGTGTTTTAAACCGAATGCCTAGAGTCTTGGCAGATATCTAGCACATGTTGGGCCTTATGGTGCCGATGTGTCAATCGTAGTTTCCCCCAACAAAACATTCCATATTTTACACGCTTTCAGACTATATTTCGTTTCTATTTAGCTCTCATCAGAAATATTTGAACAATTCGAATATTCATTCATATAAGTATACGAATATTCGAATACCAATTTTTGAATATCGAACACTATTTATGAACATTGATAATCACCCGTGAACATGATCTATTTCTCCCAGTAGTCACCCATTCGACGATCCATCCATTTGGATGATGAACTTCATGCATTGTACAAATTAATTTAATATACATTTGCATAGATACAGTACAGTCAACGAATGTAAGCATATGTATACACAATTTGTAACCAGCTGTTGTTAATATCACAGAAATGTTGTTATATTGTTAAGGGCACGAGTAGATTTTAGCCTCAACAATGACGATGTTGTTATTAGTGTGGATATTCTACGATACGCTACAAGTATTACTGACTGGCTCTGCCACCGGGAATGTGGATGCCGTATTTAGGAACTAGTATAGTCGAAACAACAACATAATCACCACCACGATCACCACCGCCACGATCACCACCACCAACAACAACAATATAATAATAATAATAATAATAATAATAATAATAATAATAAAAATAATATTACCTTCCTTGCATAATGTTGCATGCCTCGATGTCGTGTTAACTATACGTCCAGTACAGCTGCTAAATGGACACCCACCAGTTTTTCTGCACAGTGCGCACTTATCAACTCGAACTTTTATATAATTTGGCAACATTTGCTCTGTATTCTTTACAGGTGGTGAAATGGAAATTGGTATGTTTCATATCGGACGCCTGATGTGCTGGGAATAATACTCACAACGTATACTCAGGATGTCTTGTACTGGCTATAGGCTTGGCGTAGCCTCTCTGCCAGAAGTTATAATGACAAAGACTGTAGTACGTCATGGACTTAGGCCTACTGCTGTACAAGGAAAACAGTGCAAGTTTTCAACAACCAAATTTCAACAACACTTACATATTTAATCGTAAATTGCACTTATGACGTGGTCACATTTATAATTTAGCTCACGCGTGATATGTAGTAGTTAATAAACAAGGTCATTGACAAAGTAACTATGAAATTTGACTGGATTCAATTTATACACCAGGTCTGTCAATGCAACCGATCAACTGATGGAACATATTTTTCACGGCTATTGGCAGAAGAAAGCAATGAAACACAGTGGACAATTGATTAATTTGCATATTATTTCAATATGAATTTCAGCCTTCCTATATAGGGCTGTGTGACACCCTCGTGTCAGAATTTCATATTATTAGCTCACCTGACCAGAATGGTTTCATGTTCATTCAAGGAAAGTTGATGCGTGAAAAACTTGATAGCCATCGATCAATTTTGACAGGGAAATTGATGATATATATTGGGAATGTTCTGGTGAATAAGAATCTGAATCTGATTGGTCAGTCCTGTTGTCCTCTCGAAAACGAAGTTCGACGTGATATAGGAATGTATCCATTCTTGCATATGCTACGTTCGTACTGAGTGATTTTCAGTTGTGATTGTTCAACCTCAATCAAGCTTTCGATTTGGTCGGTGGCCATCTTGGATTGTGCTATTATAAGAAACACCTTTGGAAATCTTTCCAAAATGACTTGGGCGATGGATGTGAAACTCAAGAAACCTACCTAGGACAATGTATGAACCCGCTTTATTCAAAAGAATCTGATTGGTCGATTTGTCTGACAACTATCCTGGGTAACCTAGGCTTTACTTAAATAGCGTCTCTCCAACCACCGAATTGATTAGGGATCTTAAATTCTCCTCAAGGGAATTTGATACGTACAGAAATATAGCTGCCATCGATCAACTAAAATTAGGAATTTGTTAGTTTATTGATGTTAACAACGAAAATAGTGATAGATAGGATTTGGGTTTCCAGATTTGGGACATTTCAATCCGGTTATTCGATCGGCTTAGTGGCCATCTTAAACATGTTGTTTCAGACCCAAATTCATACATAGCCTAAGTTTCTATGCGCCTGTTCCACTTTAAAGTTTTGATCATGTCCATGATTTGTACAGAAATGTTCATGTTTCCCTGTCTATATTCCTTTTCGTCATATATGAAATATCGACACGAAATTCTAGTAGGTTAAACAATGCTACTGTAGTTGTATGGAAAAACAATATCTATGTGCAATTGACATTCAATTCACGACGATGAGTTCAGGAAAACGTCACATCTGTACAATAATACATGCAGTATGCATCACAATGGCATAAACTTGGTTTACGTGTTTCTCTATGTGTACAGGAATTGAACTTCATTTCTGCGAGCTTGCTTTTATGGTAACATTTTGTTAGCAACTGTTTAATGTTACAATGCTCTCTCTCTCTCTCTCTCTCTCTCTCTCTCTCTCTCTCTCTCAGAACTATATATACTAATTATGTTTTATATCTTATAATTAAGCCATTCATATTTTCATAAATAATGCACTTATGCAAAGAGCTATGAATCGTGGATTGTTGGAATACTGTCTTTTTATCACCTGATACCCACTGTTTCACTGATGGTGAATAAACACATGCATTTAGCAATACAGTCTTCTGTATTATATAACCCCACAAACCGCCGAGTGTTACATATGTGATCTCTTGGGTCGAGGGCTATTCGGCTACACCTATTTTCATAGTATTATTATTATTATTATTATTATTATTATTATTATTATTATTATTATTATTATTATTATTATTATTATCATGTTGCATTGAACTCGGAGATCTCGGAGAAGTGATGTTGTTTCTTCCGTGTCTATGTCTGTTCTCCCGTTTTCTCGTTGCTCTGGACCCCCGCTAAATCATTTTCCAAGGTGTCAATCATCACTACCGGAAGAACATCCTAGTATTCTGTAGATTCGATCACAGAATTTAGTAGTCGCTTGCAAAATTACCACATTCCTCCCCTTCCCCATAATTTTTGTTAGAAACAATCGGGACCCAAGGCTCACTTATCCCAGGCACCCATTCCCTAAAGGATCTATAGCCGACTAGCCTCATGTGACATAGATCAGCCCCAGATACATATTTTACAGGGCCAATTATCTACAGATATGCAATGGATTGCATCTAAAGGTAGTTGAGGTTGCATTTGCAACCTCCCATCTACCTTAGCTACTGATGCATTTTAATCCTGTACAAGCTAATATACAAATATACATACTATATACACAAGTTATTTGCAATGTACCCCCCATTCAAGTCATTAAAACTGTTCCTCAAACCTCTCCTGCTTCCAACTAACGCTTTTCTTCCCCTTCCTCTGATGACAATTCATCGTCAACACAGGTGGTAACTGACAAATGTTGACGCTGGTTTATTTTAATCGCCATGTTGACCATTAAACCCCATTTGACCAGCAAATTCTCGCAAGGATGAATTCAATCTACTAATCTGTTAAACATGTACTTAAATTTCCCCTTCCCCTTTCCACCACAAAGATCTATGTCTGAGTGCAGCAATGGTGTGAATAAATGAGCATCGCTATTTATGGTTAAAATTGATTTATTGATCGTAACATGCTGTGTTGAGGGCCAGTTGATAATCGGAGTATTCCTCCTCAAATTTTAATTCAGTTGTCCTTCGCTTTTCTAACCTATTTCGACTCCAAGTTCTAAATGACATTGACAGAACGGTGGCATATGCCACTCGACAGCCCGAGTCATTGAGAGTACGTTTAGTTGTTTTAAATTTTTTTTTAAACCCATCAGTTAATATGATTGGGTCGACGTTATGTACAGCCACTTCCTCATAATGTCGATGGTGACTCCTGGACAAATCACTCACTTTATCATTCAAATCAGGAATTCCAGCTATGAAATATATTACACGGCCACTCCCAGTCAACTCACCCTTTCCAATGGCTTTAACAGCCAGGTCACGAAGCTGACCTAATTTGGCACCTGGTTTAACCGCCACCACGGCATTGCAAATTGTTAATCCTTTCCCCCGACTGGTGCAATAAACAAGATCCATTACTATAAAAATAAAAATAGTACAATCCAGTTTTTGTCGATAACATAATTATCTAGCCCTACAGGCCTTCTAGTTACCCTTCCCGATCGTAATTGCCTTGACTGTCACGAGTCTCCATCTTCATCACCAGAGCTGCTCACAGTCCCATATTCATCAGTAGCCCCATGTATGTCATCTTCAGATACTAAAATACGAGACAGATCCCTACCCAGGATTTATTGGGCCATACTGTCATGGCTAACGTTTTCTCACCTAGATTATCTTGATTTAACCCTCCTGGCCATAATTAGTACAGCCTTCCCCTGCTGGCTGAACAAAATGCAAATTAGTACCCCTGGCATCACACACCATACTACTATCATGAAGGTTTGAGGATATATTCCCAATTGTAGTGAAAGAATCTGACGTGTTTGAACTATTTTGTGTGCTAATGTTCATGTGGGCCGGTACTAGTTTTTTTGGAGCTGCATTCAAATTATTAAAATGCAACACCGTTCTAGTTTTCTTACCCTCCCCAACAAGCCGGATCCTATATACTAGGTCACTCAGGACTTTGATGATTTTGTATGGGCCAGGCAATGAAGTTTGTGACTCCGGCCTGGTTTTACAGCTGGTGAATAGAGCATAACCTCATCGTCTACTGTGTACGGTGTCCCTACCATTCCTCTATCATACCAGTCCTTTTGATAGCGCTGTGCACCTTGACAATTCTGTCTGACCATGTTGAAAGTGTGTTCCATATTCTGGGACAGGTTTTTAACATACCGACCACAATTACTGACTCCATCAAATGATCCTCCAAACATTGCATCAATTCGTAGTCGTATTTGTCGACCTATCATTATTCTAGATGGTGTAAATGGTGTGGTTGCTTGCTAGCTGGATCTAAAAGCCATGAGTACCAATGGGAGGTGATCATCCCAGTCAGTTTGTCTCTCATTCACATAAAGCCTCAACATTCGCGAAATGGTCTGAATCATTCTTTCTTTCTGAATCCATCTGACATAGGATGATATGGGGTTATTCTTGTCTTAGTAATTCCCATCAAATTACACAATTCCTTTATTAGATTAGATTGAACATCACGACCATGGTCATTGTGGATCTGTTCAACTACGCAGAACCGACAAAACACCTCATCAACCAGGACTTTTGCAATGCTCTCCGCTTTATGATCTTTTAATGGGAATGCTTCCGGCCACTTACTAAAGTAATCAGTCACAACCAAGATGTAGCGATTACCTTTGTTGTGAGTGACAAGGGTCCGAGTATATCCATACTTAAAATCTCCATAGGATACCCAAAAGCAACTGGTTGCATTGACCCCCGTTGCTTTCGATGGTGTGGTTTCGCAGCACTACACTTTAAACAGCATTGGCACCATGCCTGAACATCTGTGAATAAGCCGTACCAGTAATATCTCTGGCAAACTTTTGCAAGGGTTTTATCAAAACCACTTAGGTCAGTGCATAATGTAGCTCACACATTACACTCTGCATTCTAGTGGGAGGCACCACTAGCTGTAACACTTTACTGTTGCCTGTGGCACTTTCAAAACTACGATATAGTAGTCCCTCGCGTAATACCAACTGATCCCATTGTGCCCAATAGCATTTCATGGGTTTCGATGCATTACCAAGAAGCGGGGGTCTTGTCGACGAGTCATCCCTGCATTGAACTAATTGTCCTATAACAGGGTCATTCAATTGGACTTCTCTCTATTCAGGAACGTCTGTCAACCAACTCCTACTATTCCCCCAATGCATCCAAAACAGTCGTTCCCTCCTCTGATGCCGTTGACACGAGTACGTGACTGGGTGCCATAACTTCTGTAGCCATCATGTTAGTTCGCTCCTTGCAGTCCATTGTACAAATATTCGGAAAACGTGACAATGCGTCTGCATTTAAATGTTTCTTACCACTTCTGTGTTGAATGGTTATCTCATAAAGGCTCAGCTCTATAGCCCATCTTTCTCGTCTCCCGGTATGATCCTTTCCTCCCTTCAGGTTTTTTACCCCCAATGAGGGGCTTATGATCTGTCACTACGATAAATGGTTTCCCATATAGATAAGCTCTGAAATGTCTTATGGCCCATATTATGGGCCCAAAATTCCTTATCAGTGTCCTGCTAACCCGCCGCGATATTGCCACTTACCCCCGGTGTAACACCCATACATGTAGATACTGCCGCCAGAATACTTTCAGTATTAATTCTAAGAGCCTCTTTCGTTTCTTTCAATTCTTTATTTTCCTGGGGTACACACAAATTTACTGAAACTGGGTGGTTTGGTGGATCGATTTCCGCTCTGCATTCTAATTTAGCCGCGATCTTAATTGCATCTTCCACGTCTTTAAGATTTCTATTTCTCATCTTCCTTCCCACAGCTATTCCCCTCAGAAAATGAGTTAGTACCACATCGTTTCTCGCATCAACATTGTATTTTGGGTATGCTCTACTAATTAATCTCTTTAATTCATCAGTATAAACTGCTAAATTCTCATCAGTTTTTCGAACTCGCTTTACTAATTCCTCTCTAAATGCCTCTATCAAAACATCTGATGAGAAGGCTTCCGTAAAATGGCCTTTAAAACTTCGAATTTGGTCTTGTCTTTGACACTAATGTTTCTATAAATAGAAAATGCCGCATCGCCCAGCAGCGTTGGAAATACACTAATCTTTGCATCATCTTTCATCAAACACGACTCCGCCCACACATCAAAACGTTCTATCCACATCAAAAAATCATCGCCCTGTTTACCCTCAAATCGAGGAGGAGCATTTGCCCACTTCCTCAATTCGTTTGATTCTGCCATTTCCCAGTTTTACCACTGCCACCAAATGTGATCTCTGGGGTAGAGGGCTATTCGGCTACACCTATTTTCATATTATTATTATTTTTATTATTATTATTATTATTATTATTATTATTATTATTATTATTATTATTATTATTATTATTATTATTATTATCTTGTTGCATTGAACTCACCAGGTTAAAGGTAACAAGATCTCGTAGAAATGATGTTGTTTCTTCCGTGTCTATGTCCGATCTGTTCTCCTATTTTTTTGTTTCTCTGGACTTCCGCCAAATCACTTTCCAAGCTGTCAATCATCACTACCGGAAGAAGATCCTAGTATTCTGTAGATTCGATCACAGAATTTAGTAGTCACTTGCAAAATGACCATACATACATATAGACAAACACAGACTGGAAATCGCTTGAACAGAGAAGAAAAACGAATCTGATATTCATTTACAAGATATTAAATGGCCATGTAGCAATTCCACCTGAATACCATCCTCAGAAGGTGTCGGTAAATACCACCAGGCGTAGCCATTCACAAAAGCCGCAGACAATTCAGAAGGCAAACCAACAACATCAGAGTTCATTCATCCCAAGAACTGAGCCGATCTGAAATGGCCTACCTGACAGCAGCATCTCAGCACTGGATAGAATATATATAAAAAAATTTCTTTGTCCTGTATTTGTTCAGATTCAGATACCAACTTGAAAAGTCCCGCCAAGACATACTGAATACAATGCAATGCGCTTTCTCGTCTATTGTTTTCCCCTTGTACATCAATGTTAACAATGGAATACAAATTTGGTGAACAAATTGATAAAAGACAATTCCACTTGAAATGTATGTGGCTATTCCGTACATGTCGTTGAAGGTTAGCATTAGCTATTGCTGTAACGATTCAACGAACATTCGCTATTTCAATGCTTTGCCCAACAGCATCAAGAATGTTCAATGAATGAATCCAGCTATGCCCCGCCCATCTCTAGCTAAGCGCCACCCACGCTTTGCCCGTGTTGGGATCAATAAATCTCTGCACTCTCTGAATCTCAATTTTCAGAAAACTATACATGTAGGCTGTCGAACATTTTGAAATTAATTTGACTGTGTGCTAGGACAGAATATTTATTAAATAGTAAAGACATACAATTCGTACAACTCGGCGTACTATTAAGGGTTTATGACGGACTATATCGCGTCATGCATGATGTAATTGATTATGACGTAAACCTACATGTGACATAGTTGATTATGACGTCATATGATTGACTGAGAGGCCTCTGTTGGTTCTCTAATCGGTTTGCCTGGAGAAGGGCATTTCAATCAGACATAGTTTTCTCCATAAAAGCCTTATAATCACATTATAATATTTTGGTTTTGAAGCCGTTATCTGCTTTCATGACCTTTAGTGACCTTAAAAATCCCATCAGTATGTGCTAGACATGCAGCGTTTATGGTATTTTTCTGTTGCCATTTTGTTTTATTGTCATAAATATATTGGATCTGTCCCGTTTATCTTTCAATCACATAACGTCATAATCAACTACGTGACGTAGGATGACATCATAATCAATTCCGTCATGAATGGCGTAGCTACGTTCGTCACTAACGCTTAATTGATGATGAACTAAGCGTTGTTGTATGAATTGTATGGCTTTAATATTTAATAAACTTATGTTGAATATTTTGAAACTAATCTGGCTGGGCATAGGCAGCAACAGCACCAAGTCAAATTAGTTTTTAAATATTCAACAACTTACCTGTAGTTTTCTGAAAATTAATAATCATGAAGTTCATGGATCGTTCGATCTCAACACGGCCGACCTGTGGGTGGGGCTTGGTTAGAGATGAGTGGAACATAGCTAAAACTGGACTCCTCCATTGTCAAAGATACACATAAGCTTACCTACTACCATGGTGGCATCCACTGATGCAAATACAATAGGACTGGCAGGTTTATTTGTCACAGGAATAACATATTTAACTGATTTATTTAAGCATGACATGCCACAAATGTCAGCTGTCTTAGATGGACTTATCCATGCTATTGCTGTTGGGGAAGGTGAGCCTCATTTCACCAATACTCTTAGCGCTACGTGATTAACAAACAATGCATTTGAGGTCGTGTTATCACAAATAGCATTATGCAACTTATTTGTTTGATGTTACGGTAGAATTTTTTGCGGTTTCAGTCTCCCAGGGTGTAGCTCTTTGATGTTACCGATCGCCGTGGGGCTAGTATTTTGTCTGTCGCTGCGAATTTTCTAGACGATTTTCCGAGTTCTTTCCAGTTGGATTGTTTCGTAAATATGACGCTTCCCTAAATTGAAAACTTATAGTCTGTCAACTTATGTATCACAATTTAGGTTTATATGCATTTTCGGGTACATTCTTTACAACTTCGAGGATACATTACCATGGCACCCAAAATCACAAAAACAGCATTTGCCATTTTTTTCTCTTACCCTAACGCTACCATCTTGAATTTCAAAATGGCAAAATGGCCGCCATTTACTATGTATTTTATGTGATATCTTCGTTTCTAAGCTATATAGAAACTTGATTTTAAATGCAATGATTGTTACTCTTATTATTCTAAATTGCTATAATACCATTATCCTGAAGATTACTTAGTGCAGCTATCGTGGTTTTCAAAATGGTCGCCATCAAAAGCTATGTTATCGTGTACCTTTGTATCTAAGCGATGTAAAACCCTGATTCCAAAGGTGATAACCTCTTTATGCTCAACCATTCCCATAGTGGTCTTTTGAAATTCAACTTGGTATGTAAATTGCAGTCATTTTGGATTTCAAAATGGCTTCCATCTAAAGATCTGCTATGCTATACATGGCTGTCCATGTTCACGCGTGTCTCATCTGGCTGATAACCTGAGAGTTGAAAGCTGTTAATAAATATTCAATGAATAAATTAAGCATGGGCCAAAGAACAACTCTATTAATTTTAACTCACATTTTCAAACATATAATTTAACTATTTCAGGGTATTACATCGGTAAAGGCACTTGATCGCTTGTCCCCTGGGACACTTGTTAGCATTCCAAGTACATGTATTAAGCTCATGCAATGCAACATAACCGGCAATCCAAAGCCGCGTACCAACCAGTCTTGACTACAAATCTTATACAGTGGGATTTCATGAAAAGTATTTTGAGAATTCGCTAAGCAATGCCATTGCATGGATGACAGTAAGGTACCTAAATCGACCATCAGACAGCTTCCCCTCTACAGATATCAGAGTCTGAGAGAAAACGGACGTATCCTGAGTGACAATTATTCCTGCTGTCACAGTCGCAATCCATGACTCTGATATAACTTCAGATATTTCAAATGCTCAGACAACAGTACCCGGGGATTCTCCATCGACTAGCAGTACACATGTCTAGTACATAGAAAAGATTACTTCAGATACTTGACAAACTCAAACAACAGGAGACAATGTTTCACCGTCGCCTGGTAGTGCCGAAATCAGATACATACAGGTTGTAACTTCAGATACGTCACATATTCAGACATCAAGAGCCGGTGATTCACCGCCGACTAGAAGTGCTGAAGTTAGCAAATAGATGTACAGTTTGTTTCTGTAACAGATGTAGATCACCGAGTACATTGTACCAGTGTGGTCTGTGCTCTGTTTATAATTACCTTTTAAGCACACAAGTATCCAGGCAACATGTATTTGTGATGATAGATAAATCATATTCTTTACCGATCATCAATGTCCCAGCCCATGAGTTGCCTACTTTAGCCATCGACTGTACTGGATCAACTAAGAAGGCTCAATGAATTAGTTTCCGGTTGTAGAAAGAAACATGTGATTACATTCTATATGAACCTGTCCAAGCGAGTCTTGAAGTTAGAACACATGCTTATGAAGGATTATAAGCAGTGGCTTAGATGACACCTGAGTCGAATCCTATCTGTACAGTTCGGTTACCGTACACCAAATTATTGCTGGTAATCACGACAACAGAAATCTGAAGGTGCTACGAGATCTCACTCCAAGTTCTCTTCGGCCTTCAGATAGAGGTGTTCTTTTCAGAAAAATATGCATTGCATGTAGCCTTAGCAGAGTGTTCCGTCATTGAGAGACACGTGTACATCTAAACGCTGTTTCATGAAGCACATATGACAATACTGGTCACAGTTGAGTCTCTCAACCTCATCAACCAGTTAGCTGACTTTGATGGTAGACATTCTGAAAATCCTGTGTCTCAATGGACACGCATATACATATTGGAATACATCAAGCACAGGAACAGGGCAACAAAACCTTCAAAAGTTAGGGTGCTATTAATGGCATCACACAATCTCATGCCGCTCTTCTCAAAACTATGTTTGTGCCCCTCAGAACTTGCGCGAATTGTCAATGCGAATGAAACCATTGTTGTGCTGTCAAATCCGAAGACGAGAGAACATCATCCTCTTAATCAGGAAACAGCTGGGAGATAGTGGCAAGCTATTACGAGGAAACGCAAACCTTTATCATGTATTGGTACCAGGTAATAAATTACTTCAGATGAACATCACATGTTCAAGCTAATGACAAATGAAGTTTCTGGGAGAAAATGACAAAGTATAAGCCCTTATTATGGAACTCTTCAACTAAAGAAATTAAATTACAGGCAAAGTTTTAACCCTGAAAGCAACAACCGGCCATATGTTCAGATTACGGATCGTTGCAGGTTCATCTAGTGAAGTAGACATTGAAGTGGTATTTGGGAGGTATGAGTTTGTGACAACGAACTCTGATCAACCAGACGACACCATTCACCCGACATTAGATAAGAGTAAATTAATCGAAGTTTTAGATAATCTTCCACAGAAAGATCCAGGTATTAGCTCAGCAGACTCTTCCACACAAGGACTTGAAGAGGATACGCATGTGTCTGATAATTGGTGGTATGGCTGTTGTAGAAGAGTTGGTGGCAGTAAATTCATTTAAAAACTAAGGTACTCGGTGTTAAACTCATAAACGCCAAAGGTCATAACTACAATGTTACCCATGTTATATTGAACAATTGGGTTGTCGATGGATCACTACAGCTGGTAATATGAGAACGGCGAGGTAGTAACGCTTCCGTAAAGGGAATATAGTGGTGAATGCAACGAAAATCACAAAATCGTTTCTTTGATCCAGTGCACAAATAATTCTCTCACCATCTACTTGGCCCTTACAGATAATGCAGAAATAGTCATCATTACTGCAACCGTCAGCAAACAGCGGTTAATAGCATTGCCGCTGCTAGCTCATAGGATCAGCCCAACATTGTAATGCCGTGATGGCTGGGGCTAGTGGATACCGTTCATACATACAGTCAGGATACAGGTGCATTACTTCTTACATTAAGACGTATTCCCCCTCTTGGTAAAAAGTATAAGTGATCGATGTCGTATATTTATGTTGCAACAAATTTACAATGCACTCGGAGCCAGTTTAATCAGAGCAGATAAAGCAATGGCATTGTGCAAGTAGCATGCCATATCGGAGGTAAATAAAAAGGCATATGTAACGACATTCTTGAAGACAGATCCTAGTACTGTAGCATCTATATTATTTTGCTCTAGGAATTTCGAGTGAACCTGCTGATGGTGCTTTCAAGGGATGTGTATCATTTCTCTGCAACCTCTTCTGCAAGAAGGGTGTCAATATCACGCATCCAGACAATTTCAGATGGACATTATTCAAGCAACAACGCATTGAAAAAGGCGTGAAATTACTGCCGCCAGCACTTGGAGCTTGGACACAACACATCAGAAGAGCTCACGGACTTGCTGCTGTTTAGGAGTGTAGAATCTTATTCCCCATCCTATAGTGCCAGACTCTCCCAAAATCGGCTGGATAAAAGAAGACAGCTGTTTGGTACCAATATTGCCAAAGGTTACCCCAGCCCCATCTGCAGTTGTTAAGTAAGTTGGCTGCAAGTGTGGCGCCAGTAAACCAAACTCAATGAATAAGTGTGCATCCGCAAAGTGTCCCTGTATAGTAAGAGATTTGGTTTGCACAACACTTTGTCAGTTTGAAGCAGACATGTAGATGTGCCAGATCGTGGACATCCATTTAGACCTGAATGACGTGCTATAATGATATCGTTGTGCTCTTTAGTTTTTGAAATATTTCATATTGTGGATAGATAGTCCAGTTCAGTTATTTTGACAGTAAATATCATATTTATAAAAGCAGACATTCAGGTGATGTGCGGATGCTTGTCAAGATTCAAGATTCAAGGTCCAATATTATTTATTTGCTTCTTGGATACCAATTTACATATTTTCAATACAGGTTGTCCGCCAAAGGCATTGTCTATAGTGGTGGCGGGCACATAACATTAAGCATACATATACAATTACACACACAGCTTAACATAGAATGTGAGATATACTTGTGAATGTACAGATACGGTACTGAGCTAAGTAGACATAGAAAAAAGAACAAACGATACAATACATCTATGTTTTTCCTTTCAGTAATTGAGATTAGAGATTTGTGTTTGGGGGGGGGGGGGCGGGGGGGGGGGGGGGTTGGTGGAGAGAGAAGGAAGCAGGATGGGGTCATCCATGCTAATTACCCCCAGCTCAACCCATAAGTTGCTATTTAGTAGTAGCACTTGTTGAGGTGCGTCAGTTTGAAGGAAGCAGTAGTCGTGATGGCTGTAATACTGCATTATGATGTTGTAGTAGTAGTAGTAGTAATAGTAGTAGTAGTAGTAGTAGTAGTAGTAGTAGTAGTAGTAGTAGTAGTAGTAGTAGTAGTAGTAGTAGTAGTAGTAGTAGTGGTGGTGGTGGTGGTGGTGGTGGTGGTAAGTAGCTCGCCGGGCGGTGTCGGGCCATTCTGATGTCTGATGTCGACTCACCGCGCCATAAGTGCATGACGAGTGACGACGCTGGTTAGCATCCGGTCTCGGGGTGACGGACCCTGAACGAGACTGCCCTGCGGGAAACAAAAACCGGCTCCTAAGGCCAGTGGAACTCAATCGTTCCGGTGGGGCCGTGCGACCATTGACGCGAACATTAAACACAACGGTCTCATCCCAAGAGTTTGTGTCACCAGTATGCCTGTCCATAGCAATTTCGTGATCTATGGACTTACAAGATTTGATTTGGTGACCTAAAAATATGAGTCTATACAACGTGTTTGCCTAAAATATGCTAGATAAACCTACAATAAGAGCATACGAAAATACAAGACATAGAGGCAGGTAGATGAACTTTTAAACATGGGCCTCCCGGAGGTACCACACAGACTCGTAGGTCCGCAGAGGTATCCCCGCAAGGGAGGCTCCCGTACACGAGATATAGCCATTTAACTTAATATAAGTTATTATACCTCTAAGCTGAAAGGAAGAAGATCAGAGGAAAAGTGATGTGTCTCATGCGGGCACTACTCATAGGGTGAGGAGTATTATCCTGGCATGGACCGTCATCGCTGAATCCTTGCAAGAGGAAAGGGCCTCGCGCGGGCCTCCGTCTCTGGAAGGTGCTGCCACGGCGTAAAGTGGGAGAAGGGTAGCAGGCAAAAATGGGCCCACTCTAATATTCCAAACAAGTAAGAAGAAGACCATACCTAGTGAGATTATGACTATAGGGGTGCATACTGTTTTACGTGAAGATGGGACGGAAGATTCCCGATGGATTCCTTCATCACCGTCTTATCTGATTCCTAATATGATGAGTTAGTAGTTGCCACTTTATTTCTGCGGGCCTTCTTGCTCTGCTTAATCCACATTTTAGTTGTTTCCAGAATAAGAATTATTTTAGGTCGCAACTGGCCGATAACTACCTAGCTATTAGACATGGCTGTCACAGAAAACAGATGCCCGAGAACATCAATACTGCATACAGCGCTCATACATGTTACTTGGCGGGATCTCCGAACTGGGTTAATACATATGTTTTCGCAGTGCTTTCTTACATTGGCTTAAAGTACTATCTACTAGGTATCCAAAGATACACGGGAATGTGTATGTGATACCGCACCGTAGCCATCACCGCTCGGAAACCCCAATAATTTCCCAGAGTCGGATCAGCCCATGGTGCGAATAGGGACGTCCAAACAATTTAAGAAGCCACAAGGCTAAGAGGAATATGAAGAGAGACAAAATCTTGGAGTTATGAGTCTTACCGGAGTGCGGGGCTAAATTATCGCACTGCCGGAAGAGAAGAATTTATTACAGTATGTAATGAAGAAAGTGTCTCTAATGATTTTGAACATATCCTATCGAGCTGAATAGAAAAGGTTTTAGTCGGTAGCATGCCGGGCTAAACAGAGTTATAGCATGGACAGCGACCTCAGTGAAAAATTGTTGGTGACGGGAGAAAATGCTGCATATATAAATGTTGCTGTATAGTGTTTCCTACGTGCACTGCATTCCTATATTTTCTATAACTTAAGCAAAACAGTTTAACGGATGGCCACTGGCCATATACATACGTAATCTAACCAGAACAAACAATGCGGTGGCAATGATTAAGATATATATAGTAATACAGGTTGACAAACCTACTATAGTGCGGTTAGCAACACTTTGAGGAAAATGAAAATAACTATTTAACAAATACAGAAATTATAACTATCGGTCCTAAGACAGTTACGGTTCCTTTTAGTCATCAGAACAGTTAGTACGGATACGAGATAATTAACAAAACCTATATAGAGAAATAATCAAACGGTGAAGTATAGTTACTTGAATACTTGGTAGTCATTCCCAAGTTAGGCTACCATGTCACTGAAATTGACACGTAGATCTGTAGTCGACGTGAGATGATGCACTCTCCGGCAAGCTGTTGTCCGCAAACAAGATTCCCGCAAGAACGTCCATGGCGGGGGGGGGGGGGGGGGGGGGTCATCGCACAGCACTGTAAGCCTATTCAGAATGTCTAACGAGCAGTCAGCAAAAGATACGATAGTACTACGTAGTGAAGAAAGTTCCCGTACACGGATGGTACGGATGGAAAGTGTAAACAACCCGATCAGTATCGGGTGTTGTCAGATGTGGATGAAGATACAAAACAAAGCGTCACCGTGCTGGGTATGTCAACCAGCTCTGAAGACGCACCGGGCATAGTTCACTTGCTATGGTCGAAAGTCGAAAGAACCCACACGATTAGTATGGGGCGTTTGAAATACCACTTTTAGGCATGGCTGGCAGGTCCCGCGAGTCATTCACCAAAGAACATCCTGCCTCTATATCTGTAGATTCACATTATCAGACCGCAAAGGCCTCACCGCAAGTTTGTGTTCCGAATGTAGATGTTGTATTCGTGAACGTTCTTATCAAAAGTTTCCAAACTACTCCCGTAAAAGGGGAGTTACAAAATTGTTTCAGTGCAGTGGGTTGGAAACTGTACACTACGGGATAAAAACCTGACTGACAGCGAAGAAAGACGCGTGTCGCGCTTGATAATAGTTGGTACAGCTCCAACCTGTCCTGTCCCTGGTCGAGGATGCTCACGATCTCTGGATCGCGTCTCCTTTTATACTCTCCATGACGTCACAGGCGCAGGCTTCCTCCAATCACCACTCGATCAACAGCCAATCAAAGCATCGCTAATAATACCGTCGTCGAACGTTCTAGAACATTCTAGAAGCTTTGTGTCCACGTGGTTATGACGTCAGGGTAATATTTTGAAGATAATCAAGAAGAGTTTTTCCTGGATAACTCAGCCATTTCTCAACCGATTTTGAAAGCCCGTCGAATTCTGGTCTTGATCAATTCCAAAATTAACGGGAAGAGACAATCAATAAGAATTACAGAGTACCAGCTTGGTACACTAAAAGTGCCATGCTATCTAGGTCACAACTATGCGCTCCATAGAAACAGCATCGCGCGCATGCGCATAATGCGTTTTAATGAACTCTCTCTCCCATAGGCCTGTATACGCTTATAGCTCTACCCAGAGGGGCGTGTTCAGGAAACGAATCCTAGACGGGCCGCCCGTACCCAGCTTAGCTGGTATGGCCGGAACCAGACCGGTCGATCCGAACTACAGGTAGTAGTTGTAGTAGCAGTAGAAGTAGTAATAATAGTGGTAGTGGTGGTGGTGGTGGTAGTGGTAGTTGTAGTGGTAGTAGTAGTAGTAGTAGTAGTAGTAGTAGTAGTAGTAGTAGTAGTAGTAGTAGTAGTAGTAGTAGTAGTAGTAGTAGTAGTAGTAGTAGTAGTAGTAGTAGTCGTAGTAGTAGTAGTAGTAGTAGTCGAAGTGAACGCACGCGTTTATTTAGCTCTGCAATTGCTGCCCGAATTTGCTAGTTTCTAGCGCGATTTTGTAGGTAAATTTTATACATATATTTCGTATTAGTATTTCCTTTCAAACTTTATGTTTAATTTGTAAATTCTTGTCTTGGTTGGATCGCATTTTGTGTCTCCATTTTCTAAAGGCATTCCTCTTAGCTGGCGGTTTCCGCCATTTAATAGGGCTCCTCTTACTGTGGTCAATGCAATACATTTCTCCCCGCGCCAGTCTGCTATTTCTATAGCTCGTAGGCCAGCGCATTATATTTGGCAATATCGCTTGAGTGAGTGGATTTAATTCCTTTGTCATTTGTAAGCACAAGCCTAGTTCTTTAACTATAAAAATCCTTATAGTCAGTTGGCTGTCCCCGGTCAACTCGAACAGACTAACAAATTTATGACTGTACTATCTATTCATATATTTGTTAGTATACTTTAATCGGCTAGGTGTTAGTGAACCACTTAGAAAGTGGTTCAAACTAACAAATATACGACTGTACTCTCTATTCGTATATTTGTTGGTAGACGTCAGGGTTTCAAAAGGGGACACTATTTATTTAGTGTTTAGCTCTTTCCCTGACGTCCTGGTGTTATATAAGTATATATTTATTATATTTTGTAGTAGTATGGGGTTCCTCCTTTGATAAACCACCATGGCAACCTATAAGCGTACCCTAAGCCTTAAAATAACCACTAAGGGGTGGGGTGTCACGGCTATCGACGTGTATCATGGGTTAAAAGACGTCGTTGGCGCGGGACCTGCTACTTTGCAGGGGCTTATCAATGTTACTAAAACTGTATGGAATGTAACAGTGTCAAATGAGGGGGTCAAGGAAAAGCTTCTGGAAGATGTTCTTATTGTAAAAGGTGAAGTTTGTAACGTAGAGGAAATCGAGTCAGATAGGTTGCTAGTGAAGATGAAAGTTCCACTAGAAATTCCAGATGACAGAATCATGAGTGACCTCAAGAAGTATGGCAAAGTGCAAAAGATTGAACGGGAAACGTATCCCTTTGACAGAAGGCTAGAAAACGGTGTAAGACGTATTTGGTTTGATAAAGTGGATAGCCCTTTACCAAGCAGATTGACGCTTGATGGCAGCTTTGTCCTGCCCTTATGGTATAGAGGGCAAATTAAAGAATGCCGGATCTGCCTAGGTACTGACCATTTGGCAACAGATTGTCCCAATCGAAACAAATGTTTGCTCTGTGGTTCAGTTGACCATTTTAAATGGCGCTGTCCAAAAAATCAAAACAAGCCCTCAGTATCAGGAGATAATCGCCCATTAAAGGATGCAACTAAGTCAAATGCTTCTGAAGCAACCGCTACGGAAGCTGTTGTTTTGGTTCATGCCACTGTAAATGACACAAACAAATCATCAAATCCTGTTAAAGTAACTACAGTTGATGAAATTCATGTATTAGAGGAGGGTATAACCTTAAGTCAAGAAAATACTCAAAATGCAGTGGAGCCAAACGTTGCTGTAAAAGACATGCAGGAAAATGATGATCTTACAGAAGAGCCAGTTTACAATTCCTTAGAAGATGAATTAAAATTAGGACAGGATAAGTTTAGGACTCAGAAGACAGAAAGTTCAGTCGATTTTCCGCTAAGCCCACTTGATTTAAGTCAGCTTGACGATATGGTAAATGATGCTCCTGCCAAATGTTACTTAAGTAGCAATAAGCGTCATAAAGAAGACAATAGCTCAGAATCTGAGATTGAAGTAAATGATATGGATGATGATACAATGTCAGTTGCAGAATCAGATGTGTCCATTCAAACACAGAGTTCACAGAAGAAAGATGAAATGGTAATGTACCGATCAGAAGGAGGTGAAGTGTTAGTGCCATATATAACGGCGAGAGGCGTGAAATATCATCTACTGCGCCATGATTATGATATTTCCAAATATGAATATTTGTCTGTGGTAGAACTAGGAAATATTGAATTCGCAGGAAAATTAGGTAAATGGTCTAAGAAACGAGCTAAAAAAAACCCCAAATCTAGTTAATCTAATGATGGCGGTTGTAAACATCATTTTACAAATTATGATTATCTGCACCATCAATTGCAGAGGATTAAATACCGAATTCAAGCAGCGCCACTTGCTTGAAGAATTAGCAAATGAGAGACTTGATATTGCTTTTCTACAAGAGACCAAAATTCAAAAAGCTGAAGTGTATGAATCTCTCAAAGATATTTCAAAAGGGCAGATTTTTTTTTCTTTATCACAAGATAATAGTGCGGGAGTGGCCATTCTTATCCTGCCCCGCTGTCTCAACTATGTTGACGTTATATCGTCGTCATCAGATCCAAATGGACGATGGATTTGTGTATCAATTGATGTACTAAACACAAGTTTAAATTTGATGTGCCTTTATGCACCTACCTCTCATCAATTGCGCCGTGAATTTCTAAATGATGTTTCCACAATAATTCAAGACAGAACGCCTGAAAACGTAATTATCGGCGGCGACTTTAATTGCACATTAGATGAGGCTAAAGACAGAAACTCTAGGTCTAATTTTAATGACACATCGCATAATATTTTGAAACACATTTGTGAAAATAAAAGCTTGTTAGACACTAATCGGATTGAAAATCCAGAAGGCCAGGAATTTACTTGGTTTTCAACCGATGGAAGGTTAGCTTCAAGGTTAAACAGGATCTATGTAGAACGTTCATTGAAAGGTTACATGTGTAAAACTAACATAAAACCAGTAACTTTCTCTGATCATAATATGTTTTCCATCACACTAGACAATGCTGACTGGGTCAAACGAGGAGATGGATTTTGGAAACTTAATGTAGCATTGCTACGAGATAGTTGCTACCGCAAATGTGTGGAAAGTTGTTGGAGGCATTGGGATGAAAGAAGAGGTTCGTATGAATGTATAACAGACTAGTGGGAAGATGCTAAATCAGACCTGAAATATATTTCAAGGCAGTATTCCATTAGGAAAGCACGTGAAATACGAAAGCGTAAAAAGGCGCTTCAGAGGTCGTTGTGTAAAATTAATAAGAAAATTAATGATGGGGAATATAATTATTACGAACTATTAGTTAAATTAAAAGGCAGACTAAATGAATAGAGCAATATCAGTTTGATGGCGCCAAAATAAGGTCAAGAGCACAAATGCACACCGAGGGCGAAAAGCCTACACATTACTTTTGTAACTTGGAAAAAGCAAGAGGTATAGAGAAATTAATGCGCTCACTGAAGACTAATGATGGAGTATCAGTGTGCTCAAATGCAGAAATGATTGAAACAGTATCCGAATTTTACAAATCATTGTATAAATCTTAGGGAAGCGAGGAAACTGCAACTAGAGATGTTTTAGCTAATATAACGAAAAAACTTCCAGATTCATGTCGCGAAAGCTGTGCTCAATCAATAACAATTGATGATTTGACAAAATCCCTCAAAGGTATGAAGTTAGAAAGGTCTCCTGGATGTGACGGACTTCCAGTTGAATTTTATCAAACATTCTGGCACATATTTGGGCCAGTATTAGAAGAAATAGCAGCCAGCATTTTTAAGCAAGGGCATCTCCCTACATCGATGGCCCAAGCATATGTTCGCCTTATATACAAGAGGGGTGACAGAAATAAAATACAGAATTATAGACCAATCTCTCTACTCTGTGTAGATTATAAGATTATTACTCGGGCACTAACATTAAAACTTGGCGCAGTCCTAGGCGAAGTCATTCATGATGATCAAACCTGTTCTGTGCCAGGAAGATCAATATTAAACAACACTTTGCTTATACGGGACCTTATTCAATTAGTTGAAAAGGATTGTATCCCAGCAGCAATAATAGCACTTGATAACGAGAAGGCGTTTGACAGAATAGAATGGGATTTCTTGTTTAAGTCTTTAGACCATATTGGCTTTGGTTCAAGATATATTAAATGGGTCAATATTTTATATACTGATATAACAAGTTGCTATTTAGTTAACAATCAGCTATCCAAACCTGTAGTGTTGGAACGAGGTGTCAGACAGGGTTGCTCACTGTCCCCGCTTCTATTCGTCATAGCTATGGAATCGTTGGGGGCCACATTGAGGCAACGCAATGACTTTCAAGGAATATGTATATGTGGCATAGAAAGGCCACTAAAGGTTTCTCAATATGCAGATGATATGACTGTGTTTGCGGGTAAAAATACGGATTTTAGAATTTTAAATGGGGTATTAACAGATTTTCAAAAGGCATTAGGACTTAAAGTCAATAAAGATAAATCTAAGGGATTGTTTTTGGGCGATTGGAAGGGCAGAACTGATAATGTGATGGATATTAACTGCTCAAATGATGTCATAAAAATTTTGGGTATTTACTTTAGTACAGAACAAAATGTATTACTAAACTGGGAAGAAAGGATATCGAAGCTAAAGTGTGCATTACTAAATTGGAAACGACGTCGCCTAATTGTCTTTGGCAGGACATTTGTCCTTAATAATTTAATTTTATCTGGACTGTGGTATACCGCTTCTGTAGTTCATATGCCCAAATCAGTTGAGTCAAAGATCAACACGTTACTTTTGTCCTTCCTATGGGAGGACAAAGCCCATTTAGTATCACAGTCAATCCTCACCAATGAAAAGCATGCCGGAGGCCTGGATTTGGTTAATGTTTCAGCAAAGTGTGCTTCTTTAAAATTGAAATTCTTGAATAAGTTACTTACTTCAAACTCATCTTGGTCAAGTGTTTCAAGGGCACTTCTCGAAAGGTACGTTGACCCATTTCCAGTAGAATGTTTATTTATGTGCAATAAATTGCCACCTAATCATCAAAAGATTCCAAATGTATATAAAGAATAGCTCGAAGCCTTAAAAATATTTACACGATCAATGCCACAACCCAATTGTTGGGAAGATGCCTTAGAGCAATGTCTTTGGGGCAACGAGTTGATTCGTGATAATGATGATGTATTATATTTGCCCTCTATGGCCAAAAATGGTATTCAATATTTACGTGACTTGGTAAATCCGAAATCTCGTAAATGGATTGCGATGCAAGATGTAGCAAGAATAACATCAATGAGACATATTGATGCTCAGCGCTTATTTGTTAGAATAAAGAATGCAATACCTGCTGTATGGTTCAAATTGCCGAAAGCACGTGGCAACATTGATATGTTGCAACCAACATTAGTATTTATGTCAGAACATATAAAATACAACATGGCGTCTAGAGACTCGTATATAATTCTAATGCAAAGTCGGAGACAGACTCCTATTGTGGTTAGGCATTGGAACAATTTAGGATGCACGCCAAAGAACTGGAAAAATGCCTGGAAAGCAATACATCTACCTTGTCTACCAGGAAATGCACGGGACCTGGCATGGCGATTACTCCATCAAAGGCTATGGGTCGGTCATCTTACTTATATGTGTAAAATATCAAGTACAGACCGGTGCTTATTATTTAATACTGAGGAAGAAACAATAGACCATTTATTTACTCAGGGTCGCATAACTACAGGCTTTTTGGTATATATCAATATGCTCCTTGCTAAATTTGGAACCAAATATGTGAATTTAGTGGCTGAAACAATTTTGTTCAAAGATTGCTCAACTATCGGACGAATCATTAATAGCAAGGAGAAAGAATTGTTAATAACCCTGTTATCTGTCGGAGTGTGGGCCATCTGGAAGCATCGGTGTTCAGAGGCCAGAGATAAAACCGGCAACAACCATCAGAGAGCCATACAAGCTATATTTCGATCATTGTTGATAAACTGCATTCATTGTGAATTTTACAGGCTAGTAGAACATGGGAGAGAAAGTAGATTTAAAGACGTATGGTGCAAAACTGGCCAAGTATCAATTGAATACGGATATCTAAAAATATCAGAAGCGGAACTTGTATAAGCTAGCACACTCGCTGCTTGCTGTATATTGATCAATGCTATTTTAATTTAATTTAATTGCCTTTATTTTAAAATTGTAATGCCTTAGGAGACTAATCTTGACGAATATCCTAACCTTGGGATCAGAATATTTAAATATCAAATGAGCATTATGTCAATATTCTGGAGGTGATCCGATTTTCAAGTTAACAGAGTGTGATATCTTACAATTAGCTTCCTGTTGTAAATATTTACTGTAGGTGTATTTGTTCCAGGGTAATTTGCAAAAACTTACAATGAAGTAAATTTAGAATGTGAACCCAGAGCGCCATCTAAGTAGTCATAGTTTGTATACGTTTGCTTTGTGCATTATATTATATAAAGGCTACTACGTCCGTTGGGTATTTAATAATCGGCTAACTGGCGTCAATGAGTGACTTTTTGTTACTTATTGACGAGTCACCTCGCCACTTGTTGGTGAGCTGCACTCGCCATTTGGCCCTACTACTAAACGGTGTGCTACATTAAACTACATATGATCTACTTAGCCTGCCGGTCATGAATCGGCTCAATGGCATCAATGATTAGCAGTAGCTTACTGCTAATTATTTATGAGTGGCTTTACCACTTGTTGGTTAGCTATGCTCGCCATTTGGACCTACTACTACATGGTGTGAAAATAGCAATGTCTTTGTTGAATTATGTTATGTTATCAGCTCTTTATTAATTATGTTTTCTATGTAGTTATGCCACGGTTGTGGTATATGATAATAGAGTATTTTAGCTTGCACTGTTTTGACATGTTAGGTTTGTATTGTTATTCTATTGATAAAGCCTGCTATTTCAACCGATTTTTTATGGGGGTTTGCAAGCCTTTTTAAAGGAGTTCCTCTGGGAAGTGTAAAAAAAAGAAAAAAAGTAGTAGTAGTAGTAGTTTTTTTCCTGCATGCTTTGTATTTTTGTTAATTTGGCTTTATGTGTGTTAGTCCAGATGGCATTGCAGTATGTGAGGTGTGGAAGGATCAGTGTGGAATACAGGGTTTTAACAGTGGCTTGTGTTAGGTATGGCTTTAATCTTTGAATGACCCTCATGCCTCTTGCTACTTTAGCTGTGACTACCTCAATTTGTTTGCCCCAGGTCAGGTTCTTGTCTAAATAAACTCCTAAGAATTTAGCAAAAGGAGCTTCTTCAATTTCTTTTTTATTAATAAAGATTTTTGGAATACTGTTGTTTCTGGATTGTCTAGACTTTGAAAATAGCATGTAGTTTGTTTTATCAACATTTAATGATAGCTTGTTTACTTTGAACCAAGTAATAACTTCTTCCATTTCTTTATTTACCCTTTCCTATAATATACCTAAGTTTGTGTCGGAGCAAAAGGCATTGGTGTCGTCGGCAAACAGTATTAGTGACAAATTGTGGCAAATTTTTGGTAAGTCATTCATATAGAGTAAAAACAGCAGAGGGCCAAGAATTGACCCCTGAGGAACACCACAGGTTAATTTCCTGTTTTCCGAGCAAGTTGCATTAAATTGCACGCATTGTGTTCTATCAGTTAAGTAGCTCTGAAACCAGGCAAGTGTCCATCTTCGGATTCCATAATAGGCAAGTTTTCCTAATAATATATTGTGATTGATAGTATCAAAAGCTTTTGAAAGGTCCAAGAAGATGCCCAGTATATGTTCTTTCTTTTCAATTGATTCAATTATTTTTGTCTGTCATTTTAACTAGTGCGAGCATTGTTGACTGTTTCTGGCGGAATCCATAGGCCTACTGTTAAGCATATAAAATTTCCTTTTTTTTTCTAGATAATTGATTAATCTATTATACATTAATCGCTCCATTAATTTAGAGAAATGTGAAAGTATTGAGACAGGCATGTAATTTGTGAAGTTGGACGAGTCTTTTTCTTTATATATTGGAGTGACATGTGCAGATTTTAGTTTTGATGGAAATATGCCTTGTACTAGTGATTGATTGCAGATATGTTTGAGTGTCGTTAGTAAATCAAATATGCAGTGCTTAAATATGCTCCATTTAAACCCATCTACGCCGGAACTTTTTGCAGGATTAAGTGAATTAAGTATAGTGAAGATGTCTTCATTGTTAACAGGATAAGCAAAAAATGAAGAGGATTGATAAGCAGAAGTATCTGTGAGGTAATCACTGTATTTAATTCCTGATGTAGATATGATTTTCTTTGCGAGATCTGGACCTATGTTAACAAAATATTGATTGAAATCGTTTGCAGTTTCATTGTTATCCGTGATTACCTTATTATTGTAGAGAAACTGGGTCTGTTGTGCTTTTCTATTGTTTTTATTCAAAAGTGATTTTATAATTTTCTATGTTTCATTTATATCATTTTTGGATTGCTCAAATTTATTCTGATAATAGTTATTTTTTTATGTTTCTATTATTTGGTTCAACTTATTTCTATATTTTTTCAACTTTGTCTCATTATACTTTGTTTGACATTTTATAAATGTCAAATAAAGTTGCTGTTTTTTTTATGACAGGAAGATATCAATCCTCTTGTCAGCCATGGTTTAGTAGAGTTGTGCTTGAATAATTTCTCTTCTTTCATGGGGAAACTGTGCTCAAAGATGTTAGTGCATATGTTGTGGAGCTTGGTGTAGGCATCATCACATAATTCTATATCTATCACTTCGTTCCAGTCTACCCCAGACATGGCCTTTTTAAAATTTTCAATGTTGACCTGATTCATTTCTCTACACTTGATTTTTTTCGTTTTTAAATGGTCTGCTGTAGCTTGCCTGTTTTTCAAGGAAAAGAATTGGTAGGTAATCTGATGTGTTTGTTACGAAAATTCCTGAATGTGTTGTGTTGATGAAACTGTTATTATTACTGAATATATTATCAGTAGTTCCAGCCGAGCTCTCAGTAACTCTGGTCGGCTTAGTTATGTTTGGATAAAAGGAACGTGCATTTAGCAAATTTGTAAAACTTTGTGAATGAGAGCAGCTTTGTTCCATCAGGTCAATATTGAAATCACCCATGAGGTAAACTGTTTTGTTTTCTTTTTGACTATCATCTAAGGTTGCTCCTAGTAGGTCAATAAATTTTGTTTTGTCGCTATGGATAGTGCCTATTATTTTACATCTTCATTTTTCTGTTGGGATTTCTATAAACAATGATTTAAAATCCAGAATGGAAAGATCCTCACGCTCAGTGTACTGAATAGTATCCTTGATGCACATGCCGACACCACCACCCTTTTTAATTTTTCTGTGCTTTTCAATAAACGTGTAATTTTGTATATCTACAAAGTTAGTAGGTGAAGTTGCTTTTAACCATGTCTCAGTAATTCCAATAATTCCAAATTCATGTGCACTCAGTTCTAGAAGGCAGCTTAACCTGTCAATGTTTTTCAGGAGTGATCGTATGTTGGCATGTAAGGGTGAAAAGGTGACATGTTCCTTGGATGCTATTAAACTGTCATTGAATGTTTTTTGTAGAATGGAGTCACATGATGGTGGTGTTATGTTTAGGTCTGTTCTGTTGTCAGTCAGGTTTGTTTTGCATGTATTTAGTGCAAATGGGTTTTAATTTGCTGGTCCATGTGTTCCATATGGTTATATTTGCAATGTGGATTTAGAATTGCAAGCATATAGTGTGTATCATTGTCATAGTGATTAAAGGGGAACAGTGATTTGTTGCAGTTGATGCACTACCATGGTTTGTTATTGATTTCAAGATGGGTGTAGTCAGAGATTTTGATCCTAGAGCATTTCAAGTGAATCCAGGTATTACATAAATCGCATAATAGTGCTCTGTGGTTCATTTTATTGGTTTCCTACAAGTTGAGCAAGGGAACTTGGCAGACATTAGGGTTTGGTAGGGAAGATTGGAGAAAGAAGAGAGAGGATAGATGACATCCAGGTCTAGATAGTCAATGGACTACAGAGTGGCTTCCTCATATTGGTGCGGTAACTGTATTGATGTTTGATGGCAGAAATAGTGGAAATATCAAATATGGTGTTAATGCTTACGCCAAACACTCCTTCAGGCCAGCTGTTGAATATCTAGACACTAATCTGACTGAAGGCTGTTGTTGCTTTAGGCAGCAACAGCTTCCAGGCAACCCAGTTTCTGAATATTCACCAGCCTCCCTGGATAGTTACTTTGAAATTGGGATTCTGGAAACTAGACTCAAAATATATAAATCGATTTCAACACACGCAAAATAGTAGGTGGAGCTTAGCTAGAGATACCTGGTGGAAACGATATTTGCAGAGTACCTATACAAGCTATCGCATAACGTTGAAATAATGCAATGGATAGAATAAGTAACATAAAACAAAGATAATCTTGGACAACTCTGTAAAATAGACATGAACAGAAAGGGGTAAATAATAGGTGGAGCTGAGCTAAGGTTACCTGGTGGTGATGGATTGTTGTCATTGCAAAACATTGCCTAAAATAGTTTTAATTTGGCTAAGAGCAAATATGGGCAGTAATAACTCCCTTTCAGATTAGTCACAGGTCAGCTGTTGAACATCTCAAAATCCTATTTTGACTGTAGGAAGTTGCTACTTTAGGCAGTGTCAGCTTCCAGGCAATCCAGCTTTCAAAAATATTCACCAGCCTACCTTATAGTTACTTTGATATTACTTTGATTTTGGGATTCTAAAGAATTATGGATAGCATATCAATCGATTTCGACACACGTAATGAGTAGGCAGAGCTTAGCTAGATTTATCCGGTGGTAATGGATGGTCTCAAATTAGAAGCACTCATATAGACCAGCTGTTGAGTATCTTCAGACTAAGTTGACCGGAAGCTGTGCTGCCTTAGGCAACAACAGCTTCCAGGTAATTAAGTTTTCTAAATATTCACCAGCCTACCTCTAAAGTTGCCTTGAAGGTTCACAATTTTCATCAGCTCATCTCTAGAGTTTCCATTGAAACTGAGATTCTGGAAATTCAGTATTCAAGTATATAAATTGTCTTCAGCATGCATAAATAGTAGCTGGAGCTCAGCTACGGTTGCCTGTTGGTGGTGGAATGTTGACATTGGAAAGTATTGGCTAAAATAGTCGTAATTTGGCTAAGAGAGAGTATGGACAACAACAACTCCATGTCAGATTAGTCACATATTGTTTGTGAGGTCTGCGTGCGTTAGTATACATAGACAGAGAAGCTATATAAAGTTATCACAAAACACTGACATGATATAGTGGATAAAGTAATCAACTAAAACAAAGATAATCTTGGACAGCTCTATAAAGACAGACATGAGATAGAAAGAGCAGTCCACTTGGGCAAAATAAATGTTGAAGCAGGTCAGCTGGCAGCAAGGTTAAGAATTGACAAGTAAAAGGGATTACTTATCAAAAGAAAGCAACACATAACATGCAGATATTACCCTGACTTGACCTGTCTGACATCAGTACTCCTTATGATTCAGTGACTGTAATATTCATAATCACCTATGAAGTAGAAGCAATAGTTATAGCATATATACACATATAGACATGTATTCTGTATGGTTACTTGATCTTGAGATTCTGGAAATTTCGGATCCATAAAATATCAATTGATTTCAACACACGTAAAGAATAGGTGGAGCTTAACTAGCGTTATTTTGTGGTGATGGATGGTCTCAGATTAGAAGCACTAATCTATGCCAGCTGTTAAGTATCTTGAGACTAAGTTGACTGAAAGCTGTTGCTGCCTTGAAATTGACTTCAGCACACATAAATAGTAGATGGAGCTCAGCTAGGGTTACCTGTTGGTGGTGGAATGTTGATATTGGAAGATTTTGGCCAAAATAGTTATAATTTGGCTAAGAGAGAGAGAGCGAGAGAGAGAGAGAGAGAGAGAGAGAGAGAGAGAGAGTATGGACAGCAACAACTCCCTGTCAGATTAGTCACATAATGTTTGTGCGGTTTGCAGGTTTTAGTATACATAGACAGAGAAGCTATACACAAGGCTATCACAAAACATTAATTAATTATATACTGTTTTTGTTGTGATCAAATAAACTTGTGGGTCCTAATATCTCAGATTAAGAGTATTCATATAGGCCAGCTGTTGAACATCTCTATTTGGACTGAAGGCAGTTGCTACTGAAGGCAGCAACTGCATTAGGCAGCAACAACTTCCAGGCAAACTAACTTTCAAAATAATCATCAGCCTACCTGTATGGTTACTTAATATTGAGTTTGTGGAAATTCTGGATCCATGAAATATAAATCGATTCCAATACACGTATAGAGTAGGTGGAGCTTAGCTAGAGTTATCTGGTGGTGAAACCAGCAAAACATCCTCTATGCGATACAGCGCCTTATCTATCTGTTTTGTGTTGTTGAAATGTTTTTCAGAAGAAAATTTCATTCATCATGCAGAATAGTGACATACTCAGCAGGTAAATTAACCATCCTGCTGCTGTTAGCCACCGGAGAACAATTTCATAAGTAAAACATAATTTTTGGATATGCAAGCAGCATGGATTAAAATTTAAGCGGTAAATTCATATATTTTGGCCAGCTGGAATGAATAATTCAGTAGGATTGGTAAATTAAGCAAAGTAACAGGGTTTGAAGATTGAGATGGATTATACTTTTCTAGCAATTTGTCAGTGAAAGGGTTAAGTTATTGGGAATGATAACAGAAGGAACAGAATAATATGTATGTGGGGGGGGGGGGGCGGTAAATAAGATGCTATTGAATGTAAACTTAACCAAGGGGAAGAGGAGCAGAAAAACTAAGTTTTTATGCATTGGGATAATTAAAGTATTAACATTGAGCACTTAAGCAAATAAATATATTGTGAAGAACATCTTAAGATAAATATGTATGTAACCAGTAACTGTATAATGTTTTTGTTGTGATCAACTAAACTTGTAGGTCCTAATATGATAATGTCTCAGATTAAGAGTATTCATATAGGCCAGCTGTTGAACATCTCAAAACTTATTTTAACTGAAGACAGTTGCTGCCTCAGGCAGCAACAACTTCCAGGCAACCAACTTTCAAAATATTCACCAGCCTACCTGTATGGTTACTTTATAGTGAGTTTGTGGAAGTTCTGGATCCATGAAATATCAATCGATTCCAACACACGTGAAGAGTAGGTGAAGCTTAGCTAGAGTTATCTGGTGGTGATGGATGGTTTCAGATTAGAAGCACTCATATTGGCCAGCTGTTGAGTATCTTGAGACTAAGTTGACTGGAAGATGTTGCTGCCTCCTCCAGGTACTTCAGTTTTCAAAACACTCGCCAGCCTACCTCTATAGTTACCTTGGAGTTTCAAAATTTTCATCAGCTCACCTGTATAGTTACCTTGGGAGTTTCAAATTTTTCCATTGAGATTGGGAATCTGGAAATTCAGTATTCAAGTATATAAATTGACTTCCGCATACATAAATAGTAGCTGGAGCCCAGCTAGGGTGGTGGTGGAATGTTGACATACAAAAAATTGGCTAAAATAGTTATAATTTGAGTATGGACAGCATCAACTCCCTGTCAGATTCATCACATAATGTTTGTAAGATCTGCAGGTGTTAGTATATATGTACAGAGAAGCTTTACAGGGTTATCACAGAACAATGACATAATACAGTGGATAAGGTAATCAAATAAAACAAACATAATCTTGGACAGCTCTATAAAAATAGACATGAAACAGAAAAGAGCAGTCCACTTGGGCAAAATGAATTTTGGAGCTGGTCCGCAGGCAGCAGCGTTAAGTTTTGAGAAGTAGGAAGGATTATTTATCACAAATAAGGCAACACATATGATAACATGTCAATTGTACACCTAATATTACCCTGGCTTGACCTGTCTGACATCAGTACTCCATATGATTCAGTGGCTGATATTCATGCATCACCTATGAAGTAGAAATAAGACTTATAGCATATTTACATACACAAATATATACACAGTACACACAATTTTGTATATATATACATATGCACATATTTACCTATATACTCATATAGCCCTACATGGACAAACACATAGACATACACACAGGCATACATAATATAATAATGAGTACCGTAATCATACATGTTAGATGTACTGCTTTGTTTTGTAGTGAATATTCTGTTAAGTAGTGGAAAATGAATGCTGGACGATTTTTAAAATAGCTAGGCTGGAAGTCTCTGCTTCGATTAGGCAGCAGCAGCTCCCAGGCTACCTAACCTCAAAACACCAAGCAAAACATGCCTTGTTACATACAATGCCTGTTATTATTCAACATGAGATATAAATAGCAGCACAGATGCTTTCATTGTTAGAAGTGTCAGTTGGAATCAGTGATAATTGCTAAATGCTTCGAAATTACTTTGGCTGGCAGCAGCAGCCTGCAGTCAGCATTCCCAAATCCGCAGCATGTCGCCGTAGATTTTGACTATATTTAGATTTTACCAGATAAACATCGGTAAGAAAGGTTGTGGTTTTCTATTGGATCACAATATATCTAAAGATCGAAAATTTCCTACATACACCCGTATCTGCTTTCATTCATTCATACATACATACATATTAATCATAACTCTGACTGGCAAAGATTCAGTGTTTGCATAATTGGGATTTGCTAGCGGATTTTAGACGGGTCACTGGTAGTATGTATTTTGAATTTTTGACCGGATCTTATAATGCATGTAATTCTCCCATCAACCGTCCAGGCATTTTCAACATTTTCCCGCCTTTGTGTCTCTTTCAGTAGTTTCAGTCTACGAGAGGTTAGGCTTTCAGTGATAGTAATGCCTGGTTTTTTTAAGGAATTTCTTATTTCTGAATGCAGAAACTCTCTTATTTTATGTGGTAAGACGGAATATGATAGGACGGTGATGCGCAGGGCCCAGCGCTTGTACTGCATGTCATTGTCCAATTCGGTGACTCCCGCTCAGGTTATCGAGGGTCAGTTGTACATCATGGTGTCCCAGGTTCTCATTTACTGTTTGGAGTACTAGTTCATCTGTGTTTTCTTGCTTCTCTAAGGCACTCCATGCAAAAGCAGACAAGTTCTTCTAGAGTATTACTCTTGCATGTCCATCTGAAGTTCAATATTTTCTCTTTCCTGTTGTAGGCATTTGATCTCGTCTTTCAATGTCTTCATCTCATCTCCTATTAGATCTATATCTGCGCTCAGACCTTTTTAGATGTCTTGTTTGATGTCTTCAACCAGTGACTTAAATAATGGCATTACTAATTCTGGTTTTGATCTAAGACTGTCTGTTACACTAGTCGCAATGGTATCTGTCAATTTTTTAAGAAAGACCTTGTCATTGTAAATCACATCTTGAATTTTGTCCATTACCTCATCTAATTCTGACACCCTTGCCGACTTCTTGGGACCCATGATTTCAGTGGAGTATTACGTCCCAGCTTTATGAATACGAAAATTAAGTTATTGAATGTTACCAATTTTCGTGATGCAAGTCCGGTGTTTTGCTCATTTGCAGAATTCTGGAATAGTAATCACACTGGCTAACTCAATTGATCTAATGCCTGTGGCTTTTAGTGCATATTAATGGCTTGATATACGCCACAGAAGCTTCTTTTTATTGTGTTTATGTAGTGCCAATCGGGGAAAAACATTTTTTGTCGACATGGCAGCCATCTTCTTCTTCTTAAGAAAACTGGTATCATAGTTTTTGTCATATTCTGCATGACAAGCTTATTTGATGATATGCTGAGGATAAATTAATTGAAAAGAATGGTCTACATTAATTAGATTTTAATTTGAGAATGGTAAATATTCGTGACATTCCCTGGAAAGTGTCTCCGTGGTCTAGTAAGCAAGTTGCAGGTTAATATAATCAGTAAATAGTGGACATTTTGAAATTTAAAAACCAGTATAAGAGTTTTTGACACTATTGTCTTTGGAATTGAGTTTATCTTGGTCCTAGACAGGAGGATATAGAAGGGGCGAATATCGAAATTCATAGTTTTGAGAAAATCGCATTCAGGTTTTTCTGTATTTACCATCACAAATAATGCTACTCTTAAAGACATGTATTACTCAAAGTGACATACTAATAGAAAGCGCTTGGTCCCCTCTACGGACTACATATTACCATTATGTGTTTACCTAATTAATAAGGCAGTAATTAACTAAAATACATATTCGCCTCTTCGTGAAACGTTTTTTTATGCTGGTGAGATTGGCATATTCGCTCAATATTCGCCTGTTCGTTATTTACAAGTCGTTGCATTTACTACATTTTCGCCTCTTCAATTTCTCATACCAACAGTACTTAGCAATATTAATACTTCATGTTCGCCTGTTCGTGAAACACATTGAAGATTTTCGATACTCCTTTTCTATACTAAACTCACAACCACAACCGCAAGAAGACTTATGATGTAAATGATTGCTGCGACAATCAATCTTCTAGTAGTTGCAGTTGGACAGTTACAGCTCGCCTCTTCAATGATGGACTGAAGATATTTTTAGGTAACTAGGCCGGATCTGACGTACTGAAGATTCGTGGTAAAGTACGGTGTTTCTCCGTACTTTCTTAGGACTTCTTTTAATAACGACCAAACTCGTGCCTTGTATTTACACGGTGATAATTTTATTCTTATTCCTAACTGTACAATACTTTTAGATATCAATGGTGACTTATACTGTCACTGAAATAGATTAATACTTTATACTGATACTGCTAATATAATATTGGTACTAAACTACGTTATTGGATTCTAACTCTGACTTCTTTACTGCTACTGATTACTCTCAACTCTACGGTTGATCTGACATCTAGCTAGCCTAACAATTCTCTCTTACTCCAATTTATTCGGAGAGAATTCGGTACACGACACGACACGTTCACGATAGGGCACAGAACCTGATTGATTTCTTAATAGACAAAGTGCCTATTATATAGCTTTTGCATGTTCCTAACCTGCATATCTATTCTGATATATATATATATATATATATATATATATATATATATATATATATATATATATATATATATATATATATATATATATATATATATATATATATATATATATACACCTGTGCAAAAGTTAAGCACCAGCAAAAACAATAGAACGTAGAAACATGATAGTACAACTAGGCTGCCATACTTTTTGTCCCCGCGTTAGCTGACATAATTCCAAGTACGAAATGCACATGCATGCATGACTTCACGCCGCTTGATGTCCGTGCGTGGCGGGAAACAGCACACGTGTTCAGTTATGTAAAAGTCCAGTTTGAGGTGTAGAACATTACATACAGATTTAGGCGACAAGATTAGGAATTTTGTGTCCATGACCGTGGTTTATTTGTACAGAGAGAATTAGCTCTTGATTGTGAACCGCTATGGCAAGACGAAGGTTAAGTGATCGTGTGAAATGGCAAATCATAGGCATGCATACCACTGGTATGTAATGCGGAGAGATTGGCAGACAGCTGAACATTAACCATACTGTAATCAGTCGTTTGATTGCAAAACATGGGCAAACTAACGAGGTGAAGGACAGGCCTAGATCTGGAAGACCGAAGAAGACTACTGCCCGTGATGATCGAGCCCTAGTACGCCTTGTTAGGAGATCTCCATTCACCAACAGCAGAGTGCTCAGCCAGCAATGGGAAACGCGCAATAGAGTGTCAATGTCTACCGTCAAAAGGAGACTGTATGCTGCTGGCATGAAAGCTAGGAGACCTGTCAGACGTCCTCTCCTCACTGCACACAACAAAGAGGAGCGTCTGAGGTGGTGCAACGAAAGAAGACACTGGAACATGAGATCCTGGAGATGGGTACACTGGTCCGATGAAAGTCGGTTCCTGCTTCATGCCACAGATGGTCGAACTCGTGTATGGAGGTCCAGACGCACGGCATACGACCAACGTAACATCATGGAAGAAGTTCCATTTGGTGGAGGTTCCGTTATGATATGGGGGTGCATCTCATTTGATTGTAAGCTGGATCTGTTGACTGTACCTGGAACACTAAATGGACAAAGATATCAAGATTCCATACAGATAGAGTTGTGGTCCCTCATTTTGTAAATCATGCACCTGGAACCCACCCTATATTCATGGATGACAACGCCCGACCACATCGTGCTAGAGCTGTGCATGAATACCTCCGCCAGAATGCTATCGAAACCCTACCATGGCCAGCAAGGAGCCCTGACATGAACCCTATTGAGCATATCTGGGACATTCTGGGAAACATGGTGAGAAGGAGGGATCCTCCTGTGCAGAACCTACAGGAATTAACAGATGCACTCCAGCTTGAATGGCAACGAATACCACAATGGCGTATCAGTCGGTTGGTGACCAGCATGAGATGTCGTGTCCAGGCCGTCATCCAGGCACAAGGTGGATATACCCGGTATTAATAATGACAGTCTCAAACTCGTGCACAGATGTTAAACTTCGTTTTCAGACACCATTAATGACAATCTAGCCACGTGTGTCAACTGTAGGGCAATAGTTGTCAGGTGTGTCAACGTAACCATATTCAGGCCTAGTTTTCAAGTTCAAACAAAAACATACAGTGTTTCCCCACCATCATAATCAGCATTCCTCTTGTTGCATTATTACCTCTTGCACTCAGATGGATGGGTACATAAATGTTTATGCTATTGCTTTCTTCATAGCACATGAATATACCCTCGCATGTGCGTAAAAATAGGGTGGTGCTTAACTTTTGCACAGGTGTATATATATATACTATAATACATAGATTTCTGTTCTCATTATACTTCTATGCAAGCTATACTCACAGTTTGATTGGCCAGGACAATCTTCCTTCCAATCAACCTCTGCCTATCTCTTCCTAGAAGTTTCACCTAATCCTCTTGGTCCTTCTGACCAATCCCGCTTCTTCTACCATTCAATTTTACTTCGAAACCTTATTCCTTTTGTTTCTCTGCCACAGAGTTTGACTAGATGCTCATTGATTATGACGTCATCTCGGCCAATCAAACTCTGGGCTTCTCTTCTAGGGATTCATTACTAAACATGTTAGATCTATTATTCAACCCGGCAAAGCGGTGTTGGCTGGTTCTGATTTGATGCGATCTGTCAGCTAACTAACAACATTACGGAATGTGTTGTTGTAGCATGCCTTTCTTTGATTGACATATAGTTGATATACAAATTTCGATTGTGTTATTAATTCCTACAGGACGCTATAATGCCTCTGTCCTGTCCCTTGCCTATCTTGGATAAGCCTGTAGGAAGCGAACGTTAATAAGCACATGAGCTGTATGATCTCATTGCCAGCTGGTGTTGTTGTATTTGCTTAAGGGAGTCGGAATGCCGACCGTCAACAACTAAATGTCAGTCTGTCTCCTATATTCGTATCGATTCCTACCGATTCTTATCACTCGAATATTTACTAAACTAACGGCCGAAACGACTGCTGAACATTATAAAAGTGTGTGCTGATCCCACAGCAACAACTTTTATCTTCAACTATTGACAGATATCATCAACTCAGAACCGTCGGTCCTATTACACTTAATTCTTTATAACTGCTCTCAGTATCACATTGGTTTCCATCCTGTCTCGCCTCTGTTTCTGCGAAACATTATAGCAGCAGCACTGGTCGATGTCAACCAGTGCAGCTCCCTACTATGTACATAACTAATACAATGATGCCTCAGCTCCCTGGCTCACCTGGTACTTTCAAATATGAATTTCACTGAGGTCTTACTCGCAAATATAAGACGTCTAACGGGGTCATGACTCCCCACAAGACAATCCGATATCTACAACATGTTGACGTGTCAAGGCAATATTCGCCCGCACCACCAGTGATTTGTCCGCTTAACCAGCGTGTTTGCTATTACACAGCGTACTGCACTAGTAACCGACAGGCGGTGTTAACTCTAAATTTACAAAATGTAATATTCGCCCCTTCGTCAGCACAACGACGATAGTAGGTTCGAAATGGTGGCCACTTTAAAATTCAAGATGGCTAGTGACTCTTTAAAAGTCCAGAATTGTTTTTTAAAGTGTAATTTGACAACCGTTCCAAGTATCTAATAAGATGAGAGGATTATTTTTAGAATTGGATTTGCATAGGGATTAGAAATGGAAATACAGTCTACCGTATGTTTAAAAAGTGACCATTTTTAAATTCAAGATGGCTGACAAAACTGTGTCATTCCAGAATTATGTTTATTTAATTCAGTATTGTAACAATAGCAATCGTTAATCCAAAGAGGACCGTATTATGTTTTGAAATCGAGTTTACACAGACGTCAGAAAAGACGATATAGCCTAAAGTAGGTTCAAAATCAAGATGGCGGCTTTTATGGTGATAGGAAAAAAATGGCAAAAAGTATTTTTACATTTCTTTATGTTAAATGAATGTTGTCTGAAAATTGCTAAGAATGTACCAAAAAATGCAAAAAAACTCCACAACCTTGCAAACTATTACACGAGTTTCCAGAAAAACAACAAATAACAAATATGTGTGACGGGGTCAGAATTTATGTGTAAAAATTAGTGTATATTAATAATACCCCGGGACCAATATAATAAAGCGAAAATACCGAAAATTTCCAAATATATTTATATCTCGGAGGTAATTCATCTTTAATCAGAAGGAACGTACATCAAGCCTGATAAAACAACCATAGGCTATTTGCCGACCATGCAGGCCCTTGTGTATGATAATGGCATCGCCGTTGTGTAATAGATTGGATGAATCTTCACCGTGGGTTGTTTTGTAGTTTATAACAAACTGTTTTAACAAATTTAATTTCAAGGAGTTTGGTGTAAATGTGCACCTTTAGCCAAAGAACTGGCAGTATTATTCCATTCTTTTCTCACTGTTTAAACACTCATTACTGACCATCTCCCTCGATCAATGTAACGTGCAAAAGTCTCTTGTAATAATGTTGACAATCTCATAGCATCACTCTGAATGCTCGAATTACCTTGTATGACACGACTTAAATATTAGCATTGTTGATTTTGCTGTTGACTGATAAAGCCATCTGCCATCCTGGAAGAGAAGGTTGTTTTGCAATCTGGCAATTCAGTAAGTTATAGCATGATGCTGTATTGGCATATATTTTAAATATATAATAAATAATTTAGTGTTCGCTAGTCATGGGAAATCCTAAGAATGATTCGTCGGATTTTCAACTTATTTAAACCATAATACTGAGAACCTTTCCACATAGATAAACTATATTTAACAATATAATTGTTTTACTACTATGCATAGAAAATTGTTACCAATCAGTGTGATTGATACTTGTGGGGTCCATACAATGTAGTTGGTGGATCCTGGATTGTTCACTCCGTGCTTTCAGGGTCGTGACGTGACGTAATGCTTCAATAATTCTGTAATTGGGATCTTAGGCTCCATGGTTTGGAGGTTTAAGGTCCTGGGCGACATGTGTGTCGCTGTTGTTTTTTATGTTCCTGGTGTGTTCTTTGATGCGCATTCGGAATTCGTATTTGGTTTCCCGTACATATTGTTTTGAACATCGTCTACAGGTTGGTAGATAAATGACATTTAGTGTGACAAAATGTTTTTGTTTTTATATTGTATTTAGCCCAGTGTGTGAGCTTTTGACAAATGGCGCGTGAAAACTTTCTGAGCTAGTTTGCTATGTTGGTTAAAATCAGTGATACACGGGATTCTAGTATTTTGGTGCGAGAAGATCCGGGTGATTTTGTGGCAAAGCTCTATTTAGGCTAGATGTTAACTGGGTATCCCCTGGTGACATATTGGTGTACCATTTCATGTGCATGCTTGAGAAAATCATCTCTGTTACAGATTCTCCTCGATCTGAGGAAATGTTGATATGGGTTTGCCCTTTTTGTATGATTGTGGGTGTGCTGATGAGTGGTGTAGATATCCGCGTGTATCGGTTGCTCTTGTGTAAAGATCATGCAAACCTTATGTGTCTATTTGGCAAAATAAAAAAGTTGGTGTCTACAAACATGTGAGATTATGTTGACTATTCCGCTGTAAATTTGATCATAGGGTGAGTTGTTCATGTGTTATGAATTCTTGTAAGGAATTCGCATCCCGTGTCCAGATTAGGAAAATATCGTCGATGTATAAGTAATATAGACCTGGGTTTTTTGTGGCTATTGGGCTACTTTCTTTTAGTTGGGCCATGAAGAAAATGGCGTAGCTAAGCGCTACTTTGATGGCCATTGCTGTGCCTCCTGTTTGGAGGTATTGTTCATTGTTATATCGCATGTGAGAGCAAGTTTGAGTCGTGTCAGAAGCCTGCATGGAGAAAATTATCCTGGGCAGCCATGTGCTCTCAAGAATTGTGATACCACTTTCAAGTCCTCACTATGTGGAATGCTGGTGTACAGTGAGGTGACGTCCATTGTGACAAATATCACGTGTTCTGCCCTGGAGTCGTATTCGCCAAGTTTGTTTATGAAGTCATTGGTGTTGCGGGTATATGATTTCACCTTTGGAAAGTAAATTTGTATATGTTCGCATATGAAACTACTGATGAGTCCAGTAGGGCCTCCGTTACCACTGATCATAAGCATGCCTGGTGTTAGTTGACCATTTCATTTTTATGAATTGTTGAGAGTAAATATAATCTTGCGGTGCATGGGTTCTCTATACTTAGACCATTTATCTCTAAAGATCTCTCCACTGAGAATCCTGTCCATGATGGTGGCAGTTACCTAACTTGGCACATGGTGCCGGATGTGTCGCATAGCTCTTGCGGCGCACCTAGCAAAGTCCACCAGACTGTGGTCAAAAAGTTAATTAAAACACACACAACATGCAGTGCAGAATTTAGTGTCCACGTTTCAACGTGGTCAGCAGATTCGGCAAGTCGTCCACCAAGAATCACTATAGCGCTACATCATGTAGGATCACATCCTGGGCCCGCACGGCCCCACCCACAGAAGTTACGTTAGGAAAGTCCGGATAACTTTAAATTAATTTATTACTTACGCATGGCCGTCCGAGAGTATACAAAAACTGGTGGAAGCCGAGGACGTCTGTGACACGGATCGACCAGGTGGGTACTGGCCATCCCAGCCAAGCTGGGTACGGGCTGCCCATCCTGTAGTCGTTCCCATAAGCACATGCCCCTGGGTAGATCAATAAGCGCATATAAGCCTATACGAGAGGCATTCCGTCCGTTAGAACGCGTGGTGTGCATGCGCGCGCTTAGACGCTTCATCGATGACACGTGTGTCAAGAATAGAGGCGAATGTGTACCTCTTGTGTACCGAGTAGGTACTCATTAATACCTTTACTCTATTTATTTTCGCCGTTCTTGGAAGCACTCAGGACCATATATATATAAATATATATATAGCTAGATAGATAGTGATTTGTATACATGTGACCTACTACGTCACTCTACACATCTATACATACAGTAATACATAGATAATTGTGTATACGTCACAGCATTCTAGCGTTCTGATTGGTTGGCCCAGCGATCTATGCTTGGTTCAGGCAGCCAGCTTTGACGTCTCAGCGAGTATAAAAGGTGGTGAAATTCGAAGATCGAGATCATTGTTGGCATGAAGGCCGAGAGTCGAGGACTGGCCCTAAGAGTGGGAGCTTGACGAGTGGAACGGAACACCGTTAGATAGATACAGTACATCATCTTGGTTCCGCATGACTTTAAGTTCAGTTCACTCTGGAAAGCAGTTCTCGGCTAACCCGCATTACGTACAATTTTGGATGCTCCTGGACGGCCATCCGGGAGCAATAATAAACTAAAACCATGGTTCCCATTTGCGAAGACCAATAAGCAGAACTTTCTGCGGTAGGGTCTTTGGACCCGGTATGTAGACTTCTACATAATGTAGAGCAGCAATGTTTCTTGGTGGATGACTCGCCGGATCTGCCAACCACACGGAAGTGCAGATCAATCCACTGTACTGCATGTCGTGCGGCCACCGTTGTAACTTTTTTACCTCAGCCAAGTAGACTTTGCCGGGTGCGCCGCAAGAGCTATGTGACGTACCCCGCAACATATACTTCAATATGTACATGAATAGAAATATTATATATAATCACCCTATCTGTTAATGGGTTATGTTTAACTTTCATGCT
Organism: Chaetoderma sp. LZ-2023a; assembly: GCA_034401795.1. Lineage (NCBI taxonomy): Eukaryota > Metazoa > Mollusca > Caudofoveata > Chaetodermatida > Chaetodermatidae > Chaetoderma > Chaetoderma sp. LZ-2023a. The sequence continues at coordinate 36,436,738 of CM067369.1, forward strand.
TCCGTCGCCGGATGGAGAACTTTCTCCACACCATTTAATTCCTGATTTATCTATAGAGATGATCTAGTAGACTTTAGTCCATTGCTTTATGTTACCGTCCTGAGTTTGTACCATATCATCGTGGAGTCAACATGCGGAGACCGATTTACGGAAGCCAGCTGCACGGATCTGCATGCGGGAAACCGTCCATCCTCAAGAGAACGTGTCAACTCGCGCTACCTGTATGTAGCGTCTCAATTTCAGTAACATAGTAGCCTGTTCCGTCTAAGTAATTACTAGGTACTCGAGTAGCTATACATAGTATGTTTCACCATAATAAATTTACGTCCGTAAAGGGTACTGATGACTAACAGGTACTGCACCGGTCTTCGGACCGCAACTATGATTTCTTTATTATTGTTCATATTATCCTTGTTTACTGTAGGTGCTGAACTAACCGCACTGCATTAGCTACCTCAGCTTATCAAACTGTAAAAACTGGGATATTATTCCAATTGCAATGGTTAGTTATGTTTATGGCAAGTAGCCATCCGTTCATATGTTTTGTTTATTTATGTAAAACTTTGGACTGCAGTACGCTAGGAGATACTATACAGCAACAATATACGCATCATTTATTCCCGCCACCAACAATTTTACACTGAGGTCGCTGACCATGCTCTATATATTGAGACCGGCATGCTATTGACTAACCTTGACTATTCATCTCGGTAGGATAGGTTGAAAGTGGTTAGGGACAATTTCTTCGTTAGGAAACACATAGTGTACGCCTCTTTTCCGGCTGTTGCGGTTATATATCCCTGCACAATGGCAAGGTTGTGTAAAATTGGCCAAATACCTATAGGGCCTCATATTTATTAAGTAATTGTCTCTTTCCATGATCCACTCAGCCACAAGGCTTCTTAATTGTTTGAATATCCCACCCGCACGTTGTACTGATCTGACTCTGGGAAACTATTGGAAGTTTTCGAGCATTGATGGCCAAAGTGCGGGTTTACATACATCTCCCACTGTATCTCCGGATACTTAGTAGTTAAACATCTTTGCCAAGGAAGGAAAGCACTGCGAAAACATGTAGTTATTAATTATTATTATTATTATTATTATTATTATTATTATTATTATTATTATTATTATTATTATTGTAGGATATATTATTTCCGGCCCACAGTGCATATTGGAACATTACCCTAACGCCAGGTCAATAGTTAAGTCCATAGGATTGGTGACGGACGAGATGTGCATCTCCACCCAACTCATTGCAGTGTCTGGGCAGGATCTTGGAATCTGCCACACCCTTACAGGAAGGACACTCGCGGTGGATATTCGTCTCTCTACCCCAACCGTAACGATATGTCAGTCATAAAATTTGCTTGTGTAAAATGTAGCCATCGTCCAATGATGTTTTATGTGGTTATGAAGCAGGGCATCTGGAGTCTCGCCCAGTTCAGATGTGCTGTCAAGTAACATGTACGCCGCTGTGGAGGTAGATGCTTTCTAAGGCAACCTACAGGAAGCGGGGCGTCTGCGCCTATTGGATAGCCATGTCTAATGATAGGTAGGGTAGGAATCTCTGCCACTTGCGGCCTAAACTAGTTCTCGTTTCTAAAACCTAGGTGGTAGGTTAGGAATGGCAGAAGGCCCACATAAATAAAAGTGGCACCTACCAATACAGTATCTTGGAATGACATAAGGCGGGGACTTGTGAATCCTTCGGGAGTCACTCGCCCCGTCTTCACGTAAACCAGTATGCATCACGTTAATTATATTTTTCACTAGGATGGTCTTTTTCCCTTGCAATTTTGTTGAGCAAAAGAGTGGCCCTTTTTGCCAAGTCCTTTCCTCCGCTTCAGCATTGAAGGCATTTTCCTGTGATGGAGGCCCACGCGAGGCAGTTGCCTCTCACATAAGCAAGATATCCTGTGATGGAGGCCCACGCGAGGCTATCAACTCTCGCACCAACCAGTAGCATCTAGGTAACCAGAGCCTGTGCGAGGCACATGCCTCTTGTAATATCAGGAGTCTCTTTCCTGTGTATCATGAAGGTATAATAGCTTATATTAAGTTAATCAGTGCCCTCTTTGTGCGGATGGCTCCCTTACAGGGATACGTCTGCGGATTTACGAGTCTGTGTGGTACCTCCAGCGACCCCACGTGCAAAGTACATTAGCTAGCTCTATTTTATGTATTATAGTATATGCTCATTTACTTTCAAGCGATCTACCCTTGTTTGACAAACTTTTATATTTAAATTTTATAATTAAATTGATATGGAAAGACATACCGGTGGCACAAATAGTTGGGCTGACACCGTGCAGTTCAATCTTAGTGGCAATGGTTGCACGGCCCCACCGGAACAATTGAGTTCCACCGGCCTTAGGAGGCGGTCCATGTATTTCGTCGAGCGATGTTCATGGGATCTGGAAGCCGAGACTCGGAGCTAACCAGCCCCCTCATTCATCGTGCACGTGTGGCGCGATGGGCGGGTACTTCTTGCCAGAACGACCTGACGATAGCCTGCGAGCTACACCATCCTACCACCGCGGATGTGCTGGGTTCCGTAAGACACCGGTATAATTGAGAATCACTGATAGGTCAGCAGGTTACATCCGTCCTCCTGATGGTGCAGAGGTCCTGCGCGGGCCAGCTTCCACCCCGGCGATGCTCCTGATCCTCGATTTTTCACCCCTTTTATACTCGCTGTGACGTCGGAACTGGTCGCCTCAACCAATCAGCGGCTGAGCGCCAGCCAATCAGCGTGCTAGTATACCAGTGACGTATCGACAACGTGTACAATATCACTCTGTATTTAGTTTAATATATAACCGCGATTACAACGTTATAGCAATATTCTGAGCATAATTTAGCGGGGAGCTTCGACGATAACTCAGCCATTCCTGGGCCGCTTTTAAAACGGTTTACAGTTTTAGAAAGCCCGCTTAATTTTGGTCCTAATTGATACCAAGAACAACGAGAACTGATGAATTATAAGCATTTACGAGTACCTACTCGGTACACTATGGGCACGCACTTGACGTCATAATCAATTACGTCACGTATTACTATAAGATATCTAAGTCACAATTACCAACAACTTTCTCACTCTAATACTGCTATGTTACTGTTGAGCACCTCCCCATCCTCCTGCCACCAGCCCATTCCCAATGTATCATATTAAAAAACACATGTATAGCTATAAAAATCCTAAATAGGAGCTAAAATACATTTAATAATAAAGAGTGCCTACATAGGATATTCTAAAGAAATATGGTACAAAAAATATATGTTGTGCCCGTCCTGTTTTTTGTTTATACCCCTGTACGGGTACTAATATTAAATTAATATATTTTGGATGCTTATTTTAATTATCACCCTGTGTATTGTAATGTATTGTTCTGTGTGTACGGGGGCCCTGACTTTAATGGACTGCCAAATTTTAGCGTATTTATTTTTAAAATAGGTTCGCTTGTTTCAGCGGGCAAGGTTGCCTGTATATTATAGCCATCCAGAGATGCGGGTTCGGACTGTTATCTGAAACATAACAAATTCCACACCTTGGGTGATCTTTCTTACTTAATGGCGCGAGGTTAAGTGCTACGCTCGAGGAAGTGACAGATCACAGGCACCCCTCTGTACTAACAATAATGTTAATGTTTTTTTATACATTCTCCCACATCAGAAACAGTCCCATTAACAGCGACAACAATTAGCATTAGTCGAGTACGTTTCCCCGGGCTATTGTCTCCTTTTGCCGTTTTACGTTAGATATGGTGGAAGAAATCTAAATTCCACGAAATATCTATGGCAAGAGCGGAGAAAATGGTTCTCTAATTTGATAAGGCACTATTCGAATTTCCATGTGAGATTCCACACAGTGTTTGCTTCATCCAGATCATTATGATTAAGAGACGTCGCAAAACGTTGTATGCTATATAATCAGCCGGCCAAGGATGCTGGTAGTCATCATCACCATCCTCCATTTCGGGAATGGGCAGCAGTGGATAATCGTGGTGGGTATAATTGCAGTCAGAACTCAAGTCTTGGTATGTCACCGTGGCCCCACATCAGGTGCCAGTTGTGGTTGGGTGGCCACCATCCCACACTCGTCCCCGCTCTCGAGGACTGGGTGGCCAGTCATCACACAAGCTGTCTTGTCCTTCCTGACTTTAATAATTTGCTGAGCCGAGTGCCCAGCCACCGCAGCGGAGGCATGTGTGTCTGGCCGGGGGCATTGCCAGCATGGCTGATTTCTTGTACCAGCAACAGAGTTCTCATTCCACTCGCTGTCCTATGGCGGGGGGGGGGGGGTGCTTGGCGGCCATCGTCGCCCGTTCTCAATCCAAGCGGAGTAGAGTAGCATGTGTGTAGATGTCCATTCCGGCAGGAGGGCTCGGCTTTCCTAATCCTAGCAAATTTTCTCTCTTTTCAGGCCTGTAAATCGAAGCAGCACAGATCGGGGAGATGAACCGCATGCGTTGAGTTCGGCAACTTCAAAGGGAGCTAACAGGGAGGTGGTAAAACGACCATATCCTACTTGAGGCAAGTTGAGGGTGGTCCAAGTGAAATTCTGCGATCTACTGAACAGAAAAAGAAGCAGCCGCTTTGGTGGGGGAATCCATGCCTTGCCACGAAGGGTGGGTGTCATCTGCTTCGAAATAAGTGGCAAAAAGAACACAAAGGTGAATGTCCCACTTTACAATATTCCTTTTCAGCGAAAGGAGCGATACCGTTATGGCACTATTAGTTTGGCTTCACGCTGAATGGTGCACAGGATCGTCGTCCACTAGAGTTGGCTAAGACAAATGATCCCTTTTTAGAATGTTGTCAGTTGAAAAGGGGAACTGCCGCTAATCAGCACGAAAAACTAACAAAAGAGGCGATATATCTAACACTCCGTAGAGAAAATGCAAGTTAGATCAGTGCGTACATTTAATATTTAAAAACATGCATGGTTCAATTTGTTTTAAGCGTAGAAGATAGTTCTCTAGTCAGAGTCAACTGTACCATCAGACGCGGGGTCTTGGTTATGCTATTGCTGGCATTGTCAACTTTTAACCAACATCGGTCGAGAAAAAGCAAGTTAGATTAGTGTGTATATTTCATATTTAGAAACATGCATGGTTCAATTTGTTTTAAGCGTGGAAGATAGTTCTCTAGTTAGAATCAACTGTACCATCAGATGCGGGGTCTTGGTTAGGCTATTGCTGGCATTATCGGCTTTTAACCAGCATCGGTGGCATAACTCCCGAGGTATAATGCCACTCGATGGGTTAATCCTTGGTAGCCAAAGATCACAACAAGCTGAGTGAGCTGTACTTCTGAAGGATGGATGCAAGTTCAGCGGTTCCTCACAAGAAGCATGGTCACGAAAGAAGAGAATAGTTCATCTAAACGGGGAGACACCAGCTGGCACAAGGAGGTATGGTAGATTTCTGAATCAGTGGTCACAAATTAAAATGTTGTTGTTGCGGGAGGAAGCTCTTTCTATAAATGAGGTGATAAGGGGCAGAAACCAAACTTATCGGAAGTGAGTACTGATCGGAGATTTCACCACACACACACACCCCCCCCCCCCACCCCACCCCACCCCGAAGTTTTCTTCATAGTGGACGGAGGGAGGCAGAGGCGATTCCAGGTGAAGGTCTGGCACAGACAAAGTCAATAGTCCTGGCGGTGTGCAATCAGATCTACTTCACTTTGGTTTCAGGAGACGTGGTGAGGTCTTTGAGTCTTCTGAGCGGTGCAATCACAGCAGAGATTTCTGGAGGCGAATGATTTTAAATGGTTATTTGTTCTTATGGTTTATTTGGCGGCTTTTTATTGGTGGATATTATACAAATTAGGATGTTCCGCTGCCTATGTAGATATTGGCCTGCTCCGAGCGGTTAAAGTCCCAATGGTTCCACAGTGCATTTTCCCCATCGTTTCTGAACCAGGAGTGGAGCGACATATACCGTCAACCAGGGTCATTGGTGAGGCAGCCCGAGAACAACCTCTTTGTGGCTGCTTTTCTAGCATAGAGCGAGCTGCTTTTATACTCCCAGCTCTGCATCTCATTATCTTTTTGATGAAGGGCAAGCTATCCTTAAGTGATCAACAGCCAATCGGCAGTCATTCGTACAATCACACCAGCTTTCATAGCATCCAGCAGAAGCCAGCGAGTTCAATGGTGAGACTGTATTCAAGTCGTTTTCTCTTTGGGGATATTCAGCAATTCATCTGTTGAAATGTCGCTCTTTCTCTTCTTGGCCCATTATTATCATCGTGATGAAGTGGAAAACTCAGGCTTTCTAAATGTACTAAATAGTCTCTCAAATTTTTGTGATCATGACCATTACGCGAGAAAGAAGTCGTGCAAAGATCATATTTAAAAACTAAGTGTCCATGCAGTCAAACCCTACCATATGAAAGAAAACACTGTCTATTACGCAGGTACTCCCAGTGACCAAGTGCATGCGCCGAGGGGGGCGAATCATGTCTTAGACGTTTTCACCATCGTTCGTGCTTTAGGTTCAGGCATCCCCATAGTGGCCGGAGCATGTCCTAGAGAGCGGATTACCGATTCAAGGCTGGCTAGTCCTTCCCGTCACCCGATCACAGCAGTCACTTCTCTATATACAGCAAGACTATGTGAACTGTGAAGGTTATATCATTACTGAAGTCAAATCATTGGTCATTTGCTTTAATAGCAATCATTCTCTTCCAGATCAATGGTTCATCCATACCAGTTAAAAATACTGCAACACACTTTGGCGAATAAATAACTATAGCACGAAAAACTGTCTATGCACTTATGAGTGCAGGCCTTCGTGTGGCAAATGGACTTAACCCAAAAGTCTCTAATCATCTTCTAAATATATATGTCATCCCATGTCTTATATATGGTCTTGACACAATACGACTAACAACGAAAGACATGGCTCACGCAGACAAGCGCCACAGACAACTGCTAATGCAAATATAACATCTCCAAGACAGAACAGTAGATGCTGTTTGTCTGATTCTCAGTTAAATCAAAGACCATGGAGAAGTACACAGACACGTGCTCACTGCGTTTGGTAACACCATCAGGGACCATGGATATATTGAATATAACACTGCGGTACGGCAATTGGCCCTGAAAACAATGACGTCCCACAGCTGGTTCACAGCAGTTGCTGGAATCCTTCTGCCGTACATTCTTCCTGGTGCACTCGATCGCCTTGAGGAACCACTGAGTAAGGAATCATACAAAGGTGCAGCACCACATGCCATTAACATCTACTGGGAAAATAAACTTAAAGCTGACCTGCAGAAAAAGACTTCTCTATGGTTCTTAAACATTAAAAACCTGTCAGTAGGAAAAGTGCACCCACTACGGGACAGTGCTGGTTACGAATGCCTCTCCATCACCAAAACATCAATCAAATGCAGACTACTCCTCGCCACATACACCCTACAAGCAAACAGAAGCAGATTTAACAAACACAACATGAAGGCGGAGTGTACATTGTAGAAAGATGGCACAGAATACCAAGTACACTTCATCTTTAGATGTTCATGCCTCGAGCATATCATGAGGCCCCTCACCTTAGACATGAAAAGACTGCTTAAGGACGCTAGCGTTGGAACAAGAATTAATAATGATACTACATCAGATGGAACGATTCTCACTCACCTTGTGCTGAACTGCTCCGGAGTTTCATATGTAATTGAATCTCTCACACCACATCTAGAAAGCCTAGGTAGGGCCCTCTGCTATGGCTTGCTATTTCCAAGAACTCAAGGAATATATCAAAGACAACCTTGGCCAACCTAAATGGATCTCCATCTGTAGCCATACAAATACTCTCACACAACTTATAATAGACTGCACAGTTCTAATAGACTCTGATCTAATTCCAGATGACCACCAAATCTGCTGTGAGACAGAACCCATCACCGGGAAATTGTGATACAGTATTCACTGCCGCAATCTTCATCCTTAATGCAGCTAAAACTGAAGCACAGTAAATTAGTGTGTGAGTGCGCGTGCGTGCGTGCGTGCGTGCGTGCGTGCGTTCGTGCGTGCGTGCGTGCGTGCGTGCGTGCGTGCGTGCGTGCGTGCGTGCGTGCGTGCGTGCGTGCGTGCGTGCGTGCGTGCGAGTAAATGTGTGTATGTGTTCAGTACATACTGACGTGTGCTTCAGTAACACAGTAGTGGTAGCATGAAGAAACACTAGCGTAGAAAAGAAGAGTTGGATAGTGATAAACACAGAAAATGAGAACAATAGCAATAAAACCAACTACAACCAAATGCTAGATGCAGCAGGGTGTAACCATGAGTGTAGGCGACACACCGCAGCTAACACAGGGAACACCCACCTGCATCACAGCATTTCCACAAATCAGTGCTAAAGTCTTAAATCTAATGGTTTCGAGGAGACTAGATTAAGTCATTCAAGAACAAACTAGAAATCTACTTCAAAGAAAGAACTTTTGAATTGAACTGAGCAAGCCATACCACAACAAAAACACTGAGTCAATAACACAGTTCAAAGTTTAAAGTTGTTTATTTCATAGCGTATTTTACATATATGTAAATTGAAAATGGGCAGTCCATCAAAGGCACAGCCTATGAATCGATGGACCCCCCTAACAAACAATACGAGAGAGTGTACATGTCATAGGGGATGAGAGCTGCTATGGTGCTGATGCTATGACATGTAGTACATAGCATATAGCATGGTGCTTATGCTTTTGCATGTACACACATATATACACACACACACACACACACACACACACACACACACACACACACACACACATATATACATGTCATAGCATCAGCACCATAGCAGCTCTCATCCCCTATGACATGTACACTCTCTCGTATTGTTTGTTAGGGGGGTCCATCGATTCATAGGCTGTGCCTTTGATGGACTGCCCATTTTCAATTTACATATATGTAAAATACGCTATGAAATAAACAACTTTAAACTTTGAACTGTGTTATTGACTCAGTGTTTTTGTTGTGGTATGGCTTGCTCAGTTCAATTCAAAAGTTCTTTCTTTGAAGTAGATTTCTAGTTTGTTCTTGAATGATTTGACGGTTGTTACTTAATCTAGTCTCCTCGAAACCATTAGATTTAAGACTTTAGCACTGATTTGTGGAAATGCTGTGCAAAAGTTAAGCACCAGCAAAAACAATAGAACGTAGAAACATGATGGTACAACTAGGCTGCCATACTTTTTGTCCCCGCGTTAGCTGACATAATTCCAAGTACGAAATGCACATGCATGCATGACTTCACGCCGCTTGATGTCCGTGCGTGGCGGGAAACAGCACACGTGTTCAGTTATGTAAAAGTCCAGTTTGAGGTGTAGAACATTACATACAGATTTAGGCGACAAGATTAGGAATTTTGTGTTCATGACCGTGGTTTATTTGTACAGAGAGAATTAGCTCTTGATTGTGAACCGCTATGGCAATACGAAGGTTAAGTGATCGTGTGAAATGGCAAATCATAGGCATGCATACCACTGGTATGTCATGCAGAGAGATTGGCAGACAGCTGAACATTAACCATACTGTAATCAGTCGTTTGATTGCAAAACATGGGCAAACTAACGAGGTGAACGACAGGCCTAGATCTGGAATACCGAAGAAGACTACTGCCCGTGATGATCGAGCCCTAGTACGCCTTGTTAGGAGATCTCCATTCACCAACAGCAGAGTGCTCAGCCAGCAATGGGAAATGCGCAATAGAGTGTCAATGTCTACCGTCAAAAGGAGACTGTATGCCGCTGGCATGAAAGCTAGGAGACCTGCCAGACGTCCTCTCCTCACTGCACACCACAAAGAGGAGCGTCTGAGGTGGTGCAACGAAAGAAGACACTGGAACATGAGATCCTGGAGACGGGTACACTGGTCCGATGAAAGTCGGTTCCTGCTTCATGCCACAGATGGTCGAACTCGTGTATGGAGGTCCAGACGCACGGCGTACGACCAACGTAACATCATGGAAGAAGTTCCATTTGGTGGAGGTTCCGTTATGATATGGGGGTGCATCTCATTTGATTGTAAGCTGGATCTGTTGACTGTACCTGGAACACTAAATGGACAAAGATATCAAGATTCCATACCGGATGGAGTTGTGGTCCCTCATTTTGTAAATCATGCACCTGGAACCCACCCTATATTCATGGATGACAACGCCCGACCACATCGTGCTAGAGCTGTGCATGAATACCTCGCTAGAATGCCATCGAAACCCTACCATGGCCAGCAAGGAGCCCTGACATGAACCCTATTGAGCATATCTGGGACATTCTGGGAAACATGGTGAGAAGGAGGGATCCTCCTGTGCAGAACCTACAGGAATTAACAGACGCACTCCATCTTGAATGGCAACGAATACCACAATGGCGTATCAGTCGGTTGGTGACCAGCATGAGACGTCGTGTCCAGGCCGTCATCCAGGCACAAGGTGGATATACCCGGTATTAATAATGACAGTCTCAAACTCGTGCACAGATGTTAAACTTCGTTTTCAGACACCATTAATGACAATCTAGCCACGTGTGTCAACTGTAGGGCAATAGTTGTCAGTTGTGTCAACGTAACCATATTCAGGCCTCGTTTTCAAGTTCAAACAAAAACATACAGTGTTTCCCCACCATCATAATCAGCATTCCTCTAGTTGCATTATTACCTCTTGCACTAAGATGGATGGGTACATAAATGTTTATGCTATTGCTTTCTTCATAGCACATGAATATACCCTCGCATGTGCGTAAAAATAGGGTGGTGCTTAACTTTTGCACACCTTCATACATACGCGTATATACACATACATATATACATAAGACGCACGACAATTAACACATATACATTTTGTACCATAAATAATATGCACATAGGTACACATGCACGCACGCACGCACGCACGCACGCACGCACACCAGTTCACTTTATACGTGTTCAAACATGTATACATGTATATACACTCACGCATGCATACACATGTGCATATACTAGACTATGGCTTATGCCTCGTAAAATAATGATGATGACACAGTTTGTGACAAACACCTATTTGTACATTTCATCTGCACTGTGATGCCTGTTTGCCTGATCTTTTTCTACACCTCGACCACATATTATATGAGGGTGCTCCAACCAAGTGTTGGATTATCCGAAGACCTCTTGTTCTTCGTTGTAAGCGCCAACTTCATTCAATTTAAGACTCTGGGTGTAGTGTGCATGCGGTTGAGTAGGCATGTTAAAATCAGTTCAAAACACGATTAAAACAGATAAAAGAAAACCAGTGCTCCAGGCTCCTTAAGGCAGGTGTGCTGCTCCCTGCCACTGTATTCCAGGGGAGTGCACAGTGTTGTTTTGTATGCTATATTTCAAACACAACCCAACTAAACCATGGCTAACAACTGGACTAATAGCTGCCTGTCATAAAAAAACATCAACTTTATTTGACATTTATCAAATGTCAAACAAAGCATAACGAACTGAAATTTAAGAAATATAGAAACAAGTTGGACCAAATAATAAGACCAGCCAAAAAAGCCTATTACCACAAGAAATTTGAACAATGTAAGAATGGTATAAACGAAACATGGAAAAGAATTAAATCACTTTTGAATAAAAACAATGGTAAAGTATAACAAACACAGTTTCTTTATAACAACAAAATAATAGCCGATGACTTTGAAATTGCAACAGGATTCAATGATTATTTTGTTAATATATGTCCAACACTTTCAGATAAAATCAAATCATCATCCTGTAGCAAATATAGTGATTACCTCATAGGCAACTATCAATCCTCTTTTTTCGCTAACCCAGTCAGCAATGAAGAAAGAATTTAACATTCTTAACAAACTAAACCCTGCAAAAAGTGCTGGCCTCGATGGATTTAAGTGGAGTATTTTCAAACACTGCACCTTAGACCTACTAATACCTCTCAACCACATTTGTAATCTATCTATCACGCAAGGAATCTGTCCATCAAAACTAAAAGCTGCAGGTGTAACACCAATATACAAAGCAAAGGATTCGTCTAACTTCACAAACAAGAGACCTGTCTCAATACTTCCACTCTTCTCCAAATTAATGGAACGACTTATGTATAATCGGCTTATTATCTATTTAGACAAAAAGTCAATCCTGTATACATCACAATACGGGTTTCGTGAAAAACATTCAAAATTGCCAGAACTAATTGAAATGACAGAAAAAAATAATTGATTCAATTGAAAAGAAAAAGAACATAATAGCTGTCATTAAATGTGGATAAAACTATGTTTAAAAAATATGTTATTTACAAAATCTAGAAAACATATAAAAAAAGATATTCCGAAAATCTACATCAACAAAAAAAAAATTGACAAAGTCTCTAGGAGTATATTTAGATAAAAATCTGACCTGGGCCAAATAAATTGAGACAGTTACTATGAAAGTAGCAAGAGGAATAGGTGTCATCCAAAGATTAAAAGTGTAGCACGGATCGACCGGACGGGTATCGACCGTCCCAGCCGAGCTGGGTACGGAACAGCCATTCCGGATTCGCTCCAACCACGCCCCCTGAGTAGGATAGCCCCTTGAGTAGGATAGTACACATATAAGTTAAGCGTAGTAAGCCCTGTAAGAGAGGTCATTGAAAAGTCTGTTAAAATGCATGGTGCGCATGTGCGCGCGTCAGAGCTTCCCTGGGAATTGGAAGTGAGTGCATGCGTATAGTGTACGTAGTCGGTACTAGTAAATATCTTAACCTACATTGTCCGCGTGATACTTGGTACCGCTCAGGACCGGAATAAAACGAGGATTACAGAACTTTTTACTATTTTAAAATCGACCCAGAAATGGCTGAGTTATCCACGAAACTCCCGTTAAATTATTTTCAAAATATTTCTCTTGACGTCGTAATCGCGTGTATGCATAAATAGATAAAGAATGTGCTGTGCACGTGATAGCTATGTCACCACTTCTAGCTGCACGCTGATTGGCTACTGCTCGGCCACTGATTGGCTGAAGCGCCTACCTCTGACGTCACGGGTAGAATAAAAGAGTGAAAATCGACAATCAGGAGCATCACCGACATGGAAGCCGGCCCGTGCAGGACTGTTGGACCATCAGGATCGACATGTGTAACTGCTAACCTACGGTTATTTCTGCATCATCCGGTGCCATTCGGATTTCAGTTCATCCACGGTGGTAAGGAGTCCTCCGCTTCTACAGTTTTTGATACCCCCGGATGGCCATCCAGGTGTAATAAAATAACATAAAGTAATAACTCCCGCATCGAGACTTTTCTAAGGGAGTCTTTCCGCGGAAGGGCCGTGCGGGCCGATATGTAATTATACGAAATGTAGAGCTGATGATGATTCTTTATGGATGACTCGCCGGATCTGCCGACCATGCTGAAAAGTGGACTTCAACTTCCGCGCTGTGATTAATTAACTTTTTTACCACAGTCTGGTGGGACTTTGCTAGGTGCGCCGCAAGAGCTATGCGACGTATCCCGCACCGTGTACCAGTTATTGTACATGTGTAGTAATATTTTAGCCCTCTCTGTTAATGAGCAACTTCAAACTTTCATACCTCTTGAAGATTTTGGATCTCCGGGTGGTTTCCTTAACGAGGATGATGATTCCACTTCGCCAACGGCAAGATTATGATGTTAGCGGTTGCTGCGACAACCTCTTGCTGATGATGAAGCAGAAGGATGACAGTCGGCTCGCCTCGTCGAGAAGATGCTTTACGACGATATTTATATGAGACTGTTGGGCCTATCTGACGATGAAGATTCGCTGGGTCGGATTAGATGTTTCTTCTAACTCTGGAGTACTAATAAAATAACAACCAAACTATTGTCTTACTTTTTGTAAGATGATAAGTTTTAATAGACGCCACGATTAACTGTACAACGGATAAAGTAAGTTTGATAAATCTCTCATAACAACAAGTACCTTGCTGGTACAAATTAAATATCTATTTTCTAGCCACGAATGTCGCACCAGCGATGTGCTACGTGAACCCTGATGTTGGATTGATTAACTTTACTAACTGCAAAGTGCTTCATTTATAGCCCTCAGAATCTCTGAGGATATATACATATCTAAATATATAGATCTATACATATTACGATATTTAGATCTTGTCCTGATCATTCTTCTAGGTTTGTTATAAGCACAGCTTGATTGGCCCGGATAATCAGTCCGCCAATCAACTTCTGCTTATTCCTTCATAGAAGCTTCTACCTACTAAATGTTGGTCGTTCTAACCAATCAACGATCCTTCCATTTCGATTTCAATTCTAAAACCTATTCTACTTAATTCTTTGCTACAGAGTTTGATCGACGCTCATTGATCGTGACGTCATTCTGACCAATCAAACTCTGCGTTATTCTTCTATGGAGGTGCTGCCTCACATAGATAGAGCGGTGGTAGCTGGTTCTGATTTAATGCGATCTGTCAGCTAACTAACAACATTACGGAATGTGTTGTTGTTGCATGCCATTGTATGAGTGACATATAGTTGATATACAAATTTTGATTATGTTATTAATTCCTACAGGACGCTACAATGTTCATGTCCTGTGCATTGCCTATCGTGAATACGCCTGTAGGATAATAGAGTTAATAGGCACATGAGCTGTATGATCTCATTGCCAGCTGGTGTTGTTCTATTCTCGTGTGAGAATCAGAATGCCTATCGTCATCAACTAAGTCCGTTTGTCACGTACGATTCCATCGATTCTTATACAATGATTATTTTCTAAACTACTACTCTAAACAACTGCTAAATACTATAAAAGTGTGTACCGACTGAACAGCAACAACTTTTATCTCAACTATTTCCAGATACACATCAGCTCAGAACTGTAGGACATATTCTAATCTATTCGACTGTTTCAATTTTGAGGATAAAACTTTATCCAACAACGATCAGGTTTCGCCGAAACTGTGTAGCATCAGCACTGGCTGATGTCAACTTGTTACTGTATAATAATAAACTCAATAATAAGATATACAGTCAACCGGTCCATTAGCTCACCTGGTATTTTCAAATATAAATTTCACTTAGGACTTACTCGTAAATATAAGATATCCAGCGGGGTCATGACTTCCCGCAAGACAATCCCATATCTACACTCTGTCGCCAGGTGGAAAACTTTACAACTACTGTTGAAATTATGTAGCAGCTAAGAGACTATCTAGTGGACATCTCCTGAACTGTTCTGTCTCACTGTCCTGAGAGTATGCCGTATCCGACCTGCCTGGAGAAGCCAGCTTGCAGAGACCTGCCTACGGATACATGCCTGCGGATGTCTTCCTGCAGAAATCTTTTCAGCATTAGAGAATGTGCCATCACGCACTATTTATATGTTAGCACCTCAATTTCAGTAACTCATGAACTTGTTCCACATCGATGACCAATGGGTACTCAAGTAGCTATACTATTGAACATTTGATAATTATTTCCGTATATGGTACTGATGACTAATAAATACCTTACCGGTCTTAAGACCGCATTCTTATAGTTTCTGTTTTACTGGGATTATTATCCTTGTTTACTATAGGTGCTTTCAACAAACCGAACCATTAGGTCCAATGACCTGTGATACTTATTCTAATCATATATTTATTCTAACCGTACCATGTGCAATTGTTAGTTGTGTATATGGCAGATAGCCATCCAGTTAATATGTTTTGTTTATTTATAAAAACTCTGGACCGCAGTACGCTAGGAAATACTATACATCAACACATATCCGCATCACTATACTCCCACCAGCATCAATTTTACACTGAGGTCGCTGATCATGCTCTAATTGCTCGAGCCTGACCTGTTACCGACTAAACATGGCTATTTAGCTCAATAGGATAGGTTTAAAGTGGTTAGGGACAATTTCTCCGTTAGAGACGCACAGTGTATGCCTCTTTTCCGGTTGTTGTGGTAATGTAGACCCATGCACTGGGAAGGTTGTGTAAAATTGTCCAGTTACCTATAGGGCCTCATAATTATATTGAGTTATTGTCTCTTTTCACGATCCATCAGCCGCAAGGCTTATTAATTGTCTGGATTCCCTATCGACACCTTGACCGGATCCGACCCTGGGAAACTATCGGAGGTTTCTGAGCGGTGATAGTTAAAGTGTTGATCTACATACATCTCCCCGGTATCTTCGGATACTTGTTAGTTACATAACCCTGCCAATGTAGGAAGCACTGCGAAAACAATAGTTAAATATGTGAGTTAGTTAGGTTATATACCAGCCTGCAGTACAATTCTGGGCATTCTGGAACTTAACCCTAATGACAGGTCAAATGTTAGATCTGTAGGACATGGTGACGGATGAGATGCGGATCTCCATCCAACTCGTATTGTCTGGGTGAGATCTTGGAATCCGCCACGCCCTCACGGGAAGGACACTCGCAGTGGATATCCATCTCTCTATCCCCACCATAATGACATGTCAGTATTTAAACTTGCTTATGTGAACTGTAGCCATTGTCCTGGTGATGTTATATGTGGTTGCGGGGCAAGGTAACCAGATTTGTATCTGATTTGGCAGCGTTTGTAGTAACATGTACCTGATTCGGCTGCCTTGTGTCGTAACATGTACGCACGCTATCCTTGGAGCTAGATGCTAGGCAAGAAGGCCTACGGGAAGCTGAGCCCCTGCGCCCATTGGATAACTGTATCTAAAGTTAGGGAAGTATCCCTGCTACTTACCGCCAAAGCTTGTATTCGTTTCTGACAACTAAATGGTAGGTTAGATTGTAGCAGAAAGCCCGCATAAATAAAGCGGAAATACAGTAACTTTGGAACTACATAAGATGGTGATCTGGGAATTCTTTGGAAATCGTTCGTCCTGTCTTCACGTAAACCAGTGTGCATCACATTAATTATGGCTTGACTAGGATTTTCAGCACTTACCATTTTCTGTTGACCAAAAGAGTGGCCCTTTTTGCCAGCTCTTCCTCCGCTTCGGCATTGAAGGCATTTTCCTGTGACGGAGGCCCGCGCAAGGCACTTTCCTCTCGCAACAACAATATTTTCTTTGTGTGTGTTAGGGGTATATTAGCTTATATTAAGCTACCTAGTGACTTCGTTGTGGGCCTCTCTTGTGGGGATCCCTCTATGGGTTCAAGGATCTGTGTGGTACCTTCAGCAAAACCATGTAGAAAGGACACTGAATGGCTGTATGGTGTGTATTATTGTGCTCATTTACTGTCAAACGAGTCATATTGTTTGTATAGTACTTATTAAATGTGTGACTGTTTAATTATTAACATCTTATCCATTATTCTAAATTAGAATGGACAGGC